>OY821519.1:238100625-238388125 GCA_963682025.1 Cordilura impudica
TTGTTCAAGAAAGGCTGAAATTGTTCTTCCAAATGTAATGCGAATGCATAAGCTTTACTATTGTATGATCTACATCAACTATTGTTTGTGTCCCTTATAGGAATATTACGTTGTTTTGGTCTTTTAAGGTACTTTGTAGCATTCCATAGAGAGTGTTCATTATTTTTGGATGGATCTAGTGACTTTAAATATTCACTAACCTTATCATTTTTCAATTCAAGATATAGCTTTTTGAAAAGATTATTTTAAACTGATATCGATTCATGTAACATGTAACGAAATTTTCGTAAAATCTGAAAAAAAAAAAAAAAAAACGTTATATTTTCCCCATATAAACACACTTGAAACTTTCAGTCGCGTTAAGGCACTTTTAAATTTTTTTGATTGACCCAAAACTTTGGAATACTTTTTTCCCCGTCCATATAATGAAGGGCCACCCTAATGTATGTATATAGAATAAATGAAATTTTGTCTGGCACTGGCTGGATTTAATATTTAAGTTTTAGTTTTTAAATTTGAATAACTTATTGTTAGTTCACAAAGAGGATTCAATTAATAATGATGAATTACCAAAAAAAAAAAAATATATTATTTAATCAAATTGTTTACTTTTCAAAATATTCTGTTTATATTTGTTATAAATAGTGCAATAAGTCCAGATATTAATGTAAAGGTAAAGTAAAACCCATGTAAAGGTTATCAAAGATTCGGCACAGCCGAATTTAACACTCTTACTTATTTTAATTTTATTTCTTAGATTAAAATTTTTGTAACTAATAAATCGAAAAATAAAATCCCTCGAATTTCTACGTGGAACAAGACAGAACGTTTATAAAGACATTTTTTAATGCATTTTAATGACTACATAAATTTATAATAATTTCACGTTCAACTTCTTTCTATAGTTTTTTTATGTTTGGAAGATGTATCGATAATATCGATAATATCGAAAATCAAGTACCCTTCTACCAAACGTGTGACACTAAATTATTTTTTAATTATTTATATAATATTCTTTGACATGGTTTAAAAATAAGTTGTTGTTAAAAGCTGTCAGTTTTACAGGCATGACAAAAAAAAATAACAAATGAGCACTAACTTTTTGAAGGTCAAATTATGTAGTTATACCCTATACCAGTCAGAGTATAATGACTTTGTGCTGATGTTTGTAACTACTAAAAATATTTATCCTAGGCCCATCTTTTAGTATACCGATCGACTCAGAATCACTTTTTGAGTCGATTTAGTGATGTCCGTCCGTCCGTCTGTGTGTCCGTGTAAGCCTTGTAATCAAACTACGGGTCGTAAATATGAATATATGTCGATGAAATTTCGTATATACGCTTCTAGCGGCCATAGGAATAAGGCTGTTGAAATTGGTGAAAATCGATGTATGTTCAGACCTAGTCCCCATGCAAATGACCCATATGAAATCGACTTAAATTGGCATAATATCCAAATTATCATATATATTTCGGACAAATTGGGTTTGTTTATCTTTATTACATGTATTTATCAGTAGTACAATAAAAAAACCCTATAGGACAAAACTTGGTCATAGCCCCCATTTGCAGCTAATTCTGGATATTCACTTAAATCTAGCAAAAAACAATAAAAAACTCATGGATTATTCTCAAATTAAGTTTGTATATGTTCTTGCAAAAGAAAAAATTAGAAACCTTACCAAACATGGTCTGGGTCGGTCCATTGTTCAACCCAGACCTCACATAAATGTAGCGTCCGTTATGAACTTTCTCATATCCGAAGGTAAAAAAATTAATAACAATGCCGCTCAAATTTAGAGATAGGGTCTCTAAACACATGGTATAGGGTATTGAAGAGTCAGTCTGTACCGATTATAATATTCTTAATTGTTTTTTTTTTTTTTTTTGTTTTTCTTTTGTAAAAGAGAATTGTAATAATCGTCTATTTATTTGTTAGCGCACATAAATAAAGTAAACTGAAGAGAGTAATGAAAGTAATTGAAATTTCTTTTCATATTTTTTGTTATGGAAAAAATCCATTTATATTATAATGAGCACTCACTTTTTTAGTCAACTGTATGTGGGCTGATTGTGAAGTACATAAATGAAAGTATAACATGAAAAAAAGGTGGGAAATATGTGAACAAAATAAATACATGAATACTGTTTGATGTAAAATTGATTTAAAAATCTGTTTAATTAAATTTTAACAGTACGTACATCATATTAATCGTAATTATGTTTACATCATATTAACGGTAATTTTATTTTATTTTAACAGTCATAGTCGCTTTTAGATTTTTTTTTATTGATAATCTTCACTTAGATTAAAAAAAGCGAATGGTCAAAAATTAATTTAAGAAAAGGTGAAAGCAAATGTTTTTGTTGTTTTAAAAAGTTCCGCCGTAAATTTTTCCAGTGGAAATTAAGCCATTTTATTTTTAATCAGACTAGTTGGTGTTATTTTTATTTTCAGAAAAGGAAAAAAATTTCGAATTTCTGCTATCCATAGCATATATTAAAATAAGTATTAATAAAACTATGGGCAGAAGAAAATTCAATTCAGTAAAATAATTACAAACAGCCTTAGAAACAAATCTGTAGAAAATCCCAGTAGAAGTGATCGCTCAAAAACGATTAGGAGGATAATAAATTATGTCAAACAAAATCCCAGAGTATCAGTGATTTTGATAACAAAAACCGTATATATCTGGACGGATGGTAGAACAATTCAAAACAGCCTTAAAAATATGTCTGGGGAAAACCTCAGAAAAATATGAATTAAACCCATAAATATCTTAAAACTTAATTTAATTTAATCAGATTGCAATTTTGTGACTCCAAGCAGTCAATGAACAGATCTGATAAATATACAGAAATATACGTGGGCATTTATATCCACAATATTCAAACGTTGAAAAATGCACTGCTGGAGATATGGAGCCAAATTGCTTCAGAATACATAACAGAACTTGTTCATTCGATGTCTAATAGACACCGAGCTAGTACAGAAGGTAGGGCTAGCACACAGAATAATAAGTTTTTTGTTATGTTATTCTTTATTATTATAAAAGAGTTTGTGCGTTTCCCTTTAACGAATGATTTCCGGAATTACAAGAACTATCGAGTTAATATAGACACCATATGGTCACAAGAAGTCGCCTATAGATATTATAGATATCAGACGCTCTGTTTTGAATTGTGAATTTCTAAAATTGACTAACATACCTTTAGTCTCATTTAAGTATTCATGAATTTTTTATACATCGCACCTGTACCTCTAAAGTGAGTCAACTCAAAATTTACAAATTTTTTTTTACAAATTTACAAATTTTTTCTAATATTTACTATAAAATTTAAAACGGTTGTTTCATTGTAAAGAATTGCGAATAATAAGTATAAAACAGTAGTTGTTTTTCGATTTTTTCAGTGATCATAAAAAATAACAAGTTTTTTGGGTGGAACTCAAAATATGTCTTTTTAGTCGATTCTAAAGAAGCTACTCTTATAACACAAAGAGGGTTACAACTGTATTTTTTTTGCGAAAGACTAGAAATATCGATGTAAGATTTTTACAGTGGATAGATAAAACCACTGTGTATTGTTTTCTTGCAAAAAGCGAAAATTGAAAAATTTTGAGTTGACTCACTTTAGAGGTACAGGTGCGATATATAGGTTAAAAAAACATTGGAAGACAAAAATTGAATGAAAAAATAATATTTCCTAGAATTTGCACTCGAGATTCGAGTAAATTCATTTTACTTTTAATAGATCAAAAATAAAAAAAATGAAAAAAAAAATAAAAAAATAAAATCTGTTTTTTTCTGAAGCTTTTAATGGCGGAACCATATTAAATTTGTCATTGACGAATATCCGCTTTTGATCTGTGTTAGGGTTTAGCCAATTTCTTTGCTCATTTATTGCTGGGCTAATATAAAGCATACTTCAATAATAGCAAATTAATAAAATTTCCAGATAGAAGTTAATTCTTCAATGACAAAAAACCATCATTGTCTTAATAAAAAAAACATAAAATAATAAATTATAATAAATACTGATCAAATAAATAAAACAAATAACTATAAATTTAAATGGTATGAGAACTTAAAGGTTAATACCCGTACCCAACAGTGGTTATAATATTGGATTGTGTAAAAGACTCAGCACAGCCTAATTTAACACTCCTACATGTTTTGAGTAACTTTGGATGTTGTGTAAAAGCACATCCTGAGAAAAAGTATTTTGTTTAAAATGACTTTACCATTTTTGATAGATTTTAAAATAATATCAAAACTGTCCACTTTCTTTGAAGATGTAGGGGTTATTTATGAACAATTATATTAGTTTTTATCAGTTCATATAGCGAGCTGCTAAAAATAAATTCTGACCTCAAAAATCAGAACTCCACTAGAATATATTAAGAGTGATCGTGGTTATGACGTCTATCTCTAGATTGACTAGATTTTTTTGTAAGTATGAAGAATATATATATACACAAATATTATAAAATACAGATTTAAGTTTAAATGACCACAATACGAAAAACAACTTTGTATAAATTTATATCTTGTAATTACCTGTATGGTATTTCAGATGTTCTTTAAAGGGCAGATGTTTTAAAACATAAATATCTTAAGATTCTATAGATGATTATTATTTGATTATTAATATTTAGATAAATTAAATTTAATTTAACCAAAAATAAAATAAATTAATAAATCAGCATTGAGTTTACCCGAGTTCTTTACAAAATATTAGGAAAAACAAACACACAATGGGTGTTTACCAACTAACTAACTAACTAACTATCATTCTACCAAACATGATGATTAATGTCTGGCTAAAGATATTTTTCTTTGACCGTGACTAAATAATTACCAATGGACCTGTAACAAAAATGTTCTAAGAAAACCATATTTCATGTTCGGCCCATAGATCAATATAATGATTATTTTTAAGGTTATAATTTGCTTGTTGCTTTCCTACATAGATCGAAAGAAGACTAGAATTCAAATTTGTGTAGCCGACACCTGTATTCGAGCTGGGCTGTCAGGTAGGCGTGCTTGTTACAATTGCAAAAGTCATAAAATTCCAGCTGTCTTTTGATGTACGCATATCTTCGACCTGTTCGCTATAACAAGATTTTGATCGAGGTTAATATCTCTTTGTTCTTGTTTAGATGTTCGTTGTAAAGAAAATAAGCGGTTAGTCTTTTGTAATTGATAACAAACTAACAAGTTGACAGTTTGTTTTAGTCCCAGTATCAGCAACGTAACAAACAGCATTAATATATGGAAGTTTGTAGGGCGTATAAAGCAACAAACCAAAATCAAAGATAATTTACTTGATGCCAAAATGTGATTTTAACCTAGTTTTATTTTTTATTAAATTGAATATTTTTGAATTTAGATGAAAAACAATTTTCATTATCTTGATTGTGTTTTGTTTATTTATGTATAAACAATTAAAATCGAAAAGAAAAAGATTGAGATCTTTCTTAAATTATAGTTTGATTAGTTTGGCTTTCTCTCAGATGAAAAAATCATATAGAAAAAAACTAAATTATAAATATTTTTTTATAAATTGAATTAAAGTGAAATCTTTAAACTTTCTGTTTCAATTTGCTTACTAACTAGAAGTCAGATAAACAAAGTAACAGTATTTGAAGCTTTCATGCCCTTCTTTGATATACAAATTTTTGAGGTGAAGCGTGTTATTATAGGAAGATTAAACATTGAAAAATTGTTTTTGGGAAAATATTATGTTGTCATTTTTTAAAAGCTAAAATGAATCTAGCTCTTATTAAGTCCATATCAAATTAAGAACAACTTAAATATTTAAATGTCACATGGACATCATTAGGTAGACTAGTTAATTGGAATATGTTTTTCCTTAACATGGCATCTGTCATTAACTATTATTTATATATGTGATATTTTCATCCAAAACTCTGTCATTAATAAATTTTGAACAAGGGTTAATTAAATCTGACTACTGTAAATCCCAAAATGAGCAACAGATTCCAATTGTTGTGATTATACTATAATGATCATAATGGAATGTCAAAGCAACAACATAATAATAAAACAAGTAATAAATGACAGTACATCAAACATTAATTTGAAATTAATGTGCTATAATTAAAAATCAAACATGAAAATTTGATTTTATAATCTAAAACAAAAAATTAAATACATGAATTTATTTTATACTTTAGTAAACAAAATAACAGATGTTGATTAAGGTTTTTTTTTTTCAGAAAAAATCATCAAATTACTAAAAAGAAAAACACCAGCCAATGATTGGGATGGATATTGAAATACATGGATATGTATAAAATCTGTTATTCAGATTTCTATCCTAAACTAACAATCATGATTATTAACTTCAATGTCATTTGTTTGTTATGTATGTTGTTGTTGTTCCTTTTTTAAATTTTTGGTGTAGATGTTTTTCTATTTCTTTTTTAGTATAAATGTTTGTTCGTTAACTAATTTCTCTAGACCATGCAAGCCCATGTACAAATGACATTCAATTAATTTCCCTACAACCTTGACATTTACGATAGCGATTGTAAGTAAATACTAAGATGATAGAGTACACCTAAAGAAAATAATAGAGCCAAACAAGTCGGAGTATTTAATTTAGCTTGGACGAATCCATTTTTCTTGCGATTTGTTAAAAAAAAAACAATAATAACGGTGCGATTTATAGAAGACACTTTTATTTAATAAAAGGTACTTTTTTAATAAAATTTACTTTTTAACAGAAGTCACATTTTTATAAAAGGTACTTTTTTATAAAACGTACTTTTTTATAACTGGTACTTTTTCATAAAAGGTACTTTTTTATAAAAGGTACTATTTTAATAAAAGGTACATTTTAAATACAAGGAAATTTTTTAATAAAATTAGTTTTTTAAAAATTTACTTTTTCATAGAAGATATTTTTTTAATAAAAGAAACCTCTTCAATAAAAAGTTTTTTTTAAAGTACTTTTTCATATAAGGAACTTTTTTATAAAAGGTACCTTCCTAACATACTGCACTTTTTAAAAAAAGTTTTATCTTATATTATACCTCATATTATACCTTAATAAAGGGCTCTTTTTAAAAAAAAAGATACTTTTTATTAAAGGATACTTTTTTAATAGAAGGTACTTCTTCAATAGAAGGTACTTTTATAATAAAACGTACTTTTTAATAGAAACCACTTTTTGATAATAGGTATTTTTTTTTATAAAAGGGTACTTTATAAAATGTACTTTTTTATAAAAAGTGCTTCTTCATAAAAGATACTATTTATAAAAGGTACTTTTTCATAAAAGGTACTTTTTTATAAGAGGTACTTTTTTATAGAAGGTACTATTTTATAAAAGGCAACTTTTTATAAAAAGTACTTTTCATAGAATTTACTTCATAAAAGGTACTTTTTTATAAGGGGCACTTTTTATAATAGGTACTTTTTTATAAAAGCAACTTTTTTATAAAAGGTACCTTTCCTATAAAAAGTCCTTTTTAATAAAAAGTATTTTTTTATAAAAGGTACTTTTCTATAAAAGGTACTTTTCTATAAAAGGTACTTTTCTATAAATGGTACTTTTCTATAAAAGGTACTTTTCTATAAATGGTACTTTTCTATAAAAGGTACTTTTCTATAAAAGGTAATTTTCTATAAAAGGTACTTTTCTATAAAAGGTACTTTTCTATAAAAGGTACTTTTCTATAAAAGGTACTTTTCTATAAAATTTACTTTTCTATAAAAGGTACTTTTCTATAAAAGGTACTTTTCTATAAAAGGTACTTTTCTATAAAAGGTACTTTCCTAACACATGGTATATTTTAATACAAGGCAGTTGTTTAAAAATTTTACTTTTTAAAAAAATTTACTTTTTAATAGAAGATACTTTTCTAATAAAAGGTACTTTTTCAATTAAAGGCACTTTAATAAACTAATTTTTGATAGAAGATACCTTTTTAATAGAAGGTACTTTTTCAATACAAGGAACTTTTTTTTTAATAAAATGTACTTACGAGTATTTAATAAAAAGTTTTACTAAAAGGTATTTTTTAATTAAATGTTATTTTTATAAAAGGGAACTTTTTTAAAAATGGTTTTATTTAAATAGAATTTACTTTTTTAAAAACGGTAGAAGGTACTTTTTCAATAAAAGGAACTTTTTTAAGAAAATGTGCTTCTTTAAATAAAAAGTTTTACTAAAAGGTATTTTTTAATTAAATGTTATTTTTCTGAAAATGGAACCTTTTAAAAAATGGTACTATTTAGATAAAGGTACGATTTAAAATATACTTTATTAGAAATAATAGTGGGTACATTTTTAATAAAATGGTATTTTATTAATAAAAACGTACGATTTTAAAAAAAGTTCTTTTTTTTAATAAAATGTACTTTTTTAATTTAAAGTACATTTTTAAAGTAATTTCCCAAAATAAATAAGCTCGAGGTCATCAATTTTTATAATAAATTTATTATGTCACAAACCAATATTTCGTCATTCCTTGAATGATATCATCAGGGTTGTTGAAATTTTTACAATAAACATTTACACATAAATAATCTTTTAATTTTTAATAAATACACACTTTTTTAAATAAATACGCTGTTTTTAATACAACGTACTTTTTTTCAATAAAAGGTACTTTTTTAAATAAAAGGTTCATTTTTTCAATATAATTTGTTTATTATAAAATATACTTTTTAATTAAGGGTACTTCATTATACAAAGTACCCTTTCACAGAAAGTACTTTTTCCTAAAGCCACTGTTTTATATAAAGTACCTTTTTTCATAAGGTGCTTCTTTTATTAGATACTTTTTTTACCAAAAATATTTTTTTATAAAAAGTTGTTAGTTTTTTTTACTTAAACCTTAAATGTTTTTCTTTAAGTGTAGTTTACAACAATAGCATAAATGTAGCATTTTGCGAAACCATTTTTGTCGTGACTTGTTATAAAAAAACAATAGCGGTACGATTTATAAAAGGTACTTTTTTATAAAAGACACTTTTTAACAAAATGTACTTTTTCAATAAAATGTACTTTTTAATAGAAGACGCATTTTTATAAAAGGTACTTTTTTATAAAACGTACTTTTTATAAAAGGTACTTTTTTATATAAGGTACTTTTTTAATAAAAGGTACATTTTATATACAAGGAAATTTTTTAATAAAATTAGTTTTTTAAAAATTTACTTTTTCATAGAAGATATTTTTTAATAAAAGAAACCTCTTCAATAAAAAGTTTTTTTTTTTAAGTACTTTTTCATATAAGGAACTTTTGTATAAAAGGTACCTTCCTAACATACTGTACTTTTAAAAAAAAGTTAGTATTACCTTATATTAAGGTACTTTTTTAAAAAAAGATACTTTTTATTAAAGGATACTTTTTTAATAGAAGGTACTTCTTCAATAGAAGGTAGTTTTATAATAAAACGTACTTTTTAATAGAAACCACTTTTTCATAATAGGTATTTTTTTATAAAAGGTACTTTATAAAAATACTTTTTTATGAAAAGTGCTTCTTCATAAAATATACTTTTTATAAAAGGTACTTTTTCATAAATGGTACTTTTTTATAAGAGGTACCTTTTTACAAAAGTTACTTTTTTATAAAAGGCACTTTTTTATAAAAGGCACTTTTTTATAAAAAGTACTTTTCATAGAATTTACTTTATAAAAGGTAATTTTTATTATAAGGGGCACTTTTTTATAATAGGTAATTTTTTAAAAAAGCTACTTTTTTATGAAAGGTACCTTTCCTATAAAAAGTCCTTTTTAATAAAAAGTATTTTTTTATAAAAGGCACTTTTCTATAAAAGGTACTTTTCTATAAAAGGTACTTTTCTATAAAAGGTACTTTTCTATAAAAGGTACTTTTCTATAAATGGTACTTTTCTATAAAAGGTACTTTTCTATAAAAGGTACTTTTCTATAAAAGGTACTTTTCTATAAATGGTACTTTTCTATAAATGGTACTTTTCTATAAAAGGTACTTTTCTATAAAAGGTGCTTTTCTATAAAAGGTACTTTTCTATAAAAGGTACTTTTCTATAAAAGGTACTTTTCTATAAAAGGTACTTTTCTATAAAATGTACTTTTCTATAAAAGGTACTTTTCTATAAAAGGTACTTTTCTATAAAAGGTACTTTTCTATAAAAGGTACTTTTCTATAAAAGGTACTTTCCTAACATATAGTACATTTTAATACAAGGTAGTTTTTTAGAAATTTTACTTTTTAAAAAAATTTACTTTTTAATAGAAGATACTTTTTTAATAAAAGGTTCTCTTTCAAAACGCACTTTAATAAACTAATTTTGATAGAAGATACCTTTTTAATAGAAGGTACTTGTTCAATACAAGGAACTTTTCTTAATCAAATGTACTTACGAGTATTTAAAAAAAAGTTTTACTAAAAGGTATTTTTTAATTAAATGTTATTTTTCTAAAAGGAACTTTTTTAAAACTGGTTATATTTAACTAGAATTTACTTTTTTAAAAGGTACTTTTTCAATAAAAGGAACTTTTTTAATAAAATGTACTTCTTTAAATAAAAAGTTTTACTAAAAGGTATTTTTTTAATTAAATGTTCTTTTTCAGAAAATGGAACCTTTTAAAAATAATACTATTTACATAGAGGTACGATTTAAAATATACCTTTTTAAAAATAATAGTGGGTGCATTTTTAATAAAAAGGTACTTTTTTCAATAAAAAGGTACGATTTTAATAATAATGCGCTTTTTAATACTTTTTTAATATAAAGTACTTTTTTAAATAAATATGCTGTTTTTAATAAAAGCTACTTTTTTATAAAAGGTACCTTTCCTATAAAAAGTCCTTTTTAATAAAAAGTATTTTTTTATAAAAGGTACTTTTCTATAAAATGTACTTTTCTATAAAAGGTACTTTTCTATAAAAGGTACTTTTCTATAAAAGGTACATTTCTATAAAAGGTACTTTTCTATAAAAGGTACTTTTCTATAAAAGGTACTTTTCTATAAAAGGTACTTTTCTAAAAAAAAGGTACTTCGCTATAAAATGTACTTTTCTATAAAAGGTACTTTCCCAACACATGGTACATTTTAATACAAGGTAGTTGTTTAAAAATTTTACTTTTTAAAAAAATTTACTTTTTAATAGAAGATACTTTTTTAATAAAAGGTTCTCTTTCAAAACGCACTTTAATAAACTAATTTTGATAGAAGATACCGTTTTAATAGAAGGTACTTGTTCAATACAAGGAACTTTTCTTAATCAAATGTACTTAATTAAAAAAAAGTTTTACTAAAAGGTATTTTTTTATTTAAATGTTATTTTTCTAAAAAGGTAACTTTTTTAAAAGTGGTTCTATTTAACTAGAATTTACTTTTTTAAAAACGGTACTTTTTATTAAAAGGTACTTTTTCAATAAAAGGAACTTTTTTAATAAAATGTACTTCTTTCAATAAAAAGTTTTACTAAAATGTATTTTTTTAATTATATGTTCTTTTTCTGAAAATGGAACTTTTTAAAAATAATACTATTTACATAAAGGTACGATTTAAAATATACTTTTTTAAAAATAATAGTGGGTACATTTTTAATAAGAAGGTACTTTTTTATTAAAAAGGTGCGACTTTAATAAAAAGTACTTTTTTTAATAAAATTTACTTTTCCAGTTTAAAGTACTTATTTAAATAAATACGCTGTTTTTAATAAAATGTTCATTTTTCAATATAAGTCGTTTATTATAAAATATACTTTTTAATTAAGGCTACTTTATTATACAAAGTACCCTTTCACACAAAGTACTTTTTCCTGAAGCTACTTTTTTATATAAAGTACCTTTTTCCATAAGGTAATTCTTTTATTAGATACTTTTTTTTACCAAAAATATTTTTTATTAAAAGTTGCTAGTTTTTTTACTTAAACCTTAAATGTTTTTCTTTAAGTGTAATTTACAACAGTAGCGTAAATGTAGCATTTTGCAAAACCATTTTTGTCGTAATTTGTTAAAAAAAAAAACAATAATAACGGTACGACTTATAAAAGGTACTTTTTATAAGACACTTTTTTAATAAAAGGTACTTTTTTAATAAAATATACTTTTTAATATCCGACACTTTTTCATAACAGGTACTTTTTTATAAAAGGTACTTTATAAAAGGCACTTTTTATAAATGTACTTTTTATCAAAAGTGTTTTTTCATAAAACAACTTTTTATAAAAGGTACTTTATTATAGAAGGAACCTTTTTATGAAAGGTACTTTTTTATAAAAGGTACTTTTACATATAAGGTATTTTTTTATAAAATGCACTTTTTTATAAAAGGTACTTTTTTATATAAAATTTTTTATATAAAATTTTTCATAGAATTTGCTTTATAAAAGGTACTTTTTTATAAGAGGTACTTTTCTATAAAAGCTCCTTTTTTATAAAAGGTACCTTTCCAATAAAGAGTTCTTTTTTATAACAAGTACTTTTATTATATTATTATATTCCATAAAAGGTACTTTCCTAACATATGGTACATTTTAATACAAGGTAGTTTTTTAAAAATTTTACTTTAAAAAAAAATTACTTTTTTATAAAAGGTACTTTTCTAATAAGAGGTACTTTTTTAAAAAGGGTACTTTTGAATAGAAGACGTTTTTTATAAAAAGTAAATTTTTATAGAGAGTACTAAAAAAGGAACTTTCTAAGCAAATCGTACTTTTTTGAAAGAAAATTAGCTTTTTAATACAAGGTACTCCTTTAATAAAAGGTACTTTTTAACGTTGAAGATGCTTTTTAATAGAAGGTACCTTTACAATAAAAGGAACTTTAAAAAAAACTAATTTTTAATAGAAGATACTTTTTCAATAAAAGGAACTTTTTTTAATAAAATGTACTTATTTAAAGTTTTAGTAAAATTATTTTTTAATTAAATATACTTTTCTACAAAGGGAACTTTTTTAAAAATGGTACAGTTTAAATAAAGGTACTATTTAAAATTTTTTTCTAAAAACGGTACTTTTTATTAGAAGGTACGTTTTCAATGAAATAAATTTTTTAATAAGATGTACTTATTTAATAAAAAGTTTTACTAAAAGATATTTTTTAATTAAATGTTCTCTTTCTAAAAAGGAAACTTTTTTAAAAATTGTACTATTAAATAAAATAGTACTATTAAATAAATAGTACCTATTTAAAATTTACTTTTCTAAAAACGGCACTTTTTAATAGTGCTTCTTTGATATAAAATTTTCGTTTATAATAGAAAGAACTTTTTCAATTAGATACTTTTTTAAATAAAGATGCTTTTTTTTAATAAAAGGTACTTTTTTAACAATATGTTCTTTTTTCAATATAAGGTACTTTTTTAAATAAAGGATTCTTTTTTCAATAAAAGTTGTTTATTATAAAATATAGTTTTTAATAAAGTCTACTTCTTTATATAAAGTACTATTTTACACAAAGTACTATTTTCTAAAGCTACTTTTATATGTATATAAAGTTCCCTCTTTTATTATATACTTTTTTACCACAAATACTTTTTATAAAAGTTTGTTAGTTTTTTTTTTACTTAAACCTTAAATATTTTTCTTTAAGTGTAGTTGACAACAGTAGCAGAAATGTAGCATTTTGCCAAGCATCCACACAAGATAATTTCAAAAGATGTTTGACTTTGCATTTTCAAAACAAACAAAACTGACACTAAGATTTTTCATTGTTTTTCTTCGATTTTATTATTTTTTTTTTGTTAGCATGTCTTCAAAATATAATGTAAGCTGTGTGTACGGACACCAAAAAAAGAAAAAAATAGCATCTGAAA
The DNA here is from genome assembly GCA_963682025.1 of Cordilura impudica. NCBI lineage: Eukaryota > Metazoa > Arthropoda > Insecta > Diptera > Scathophagidae > Cordilura > Cordilura impudica. The sequence continues at coordinate 238,114,419 of OY821519.1, forward strand.
ACATATTTTTAAATTAAGTAGGTCTAGACTAAAATGGATTCATTCGATATATATATATAACAATAGAAACAAAAAATAATAATATAAATTTTAATTCAAATTAAACGTAATTACTAAATAATAAATTTTCTTTAATAAGTCAATGAAAATAATCATTAATCAAATATTAATTAATTTATATTATTTCATAAACAATATTAAATGCATTGACGAACGTACGTACATACTCACATAATACAATATTGAAATTGTAACACTCATTCCCATGACTAAAGACCACCACGATAAATATTTTATATGGTGTGAGGTTTTTTGTACTGGATAACGACCATTCAAAATAATATGATACTTTACATTTCCCCATAAAAAGTAAAACATTCTTTGTAGGAATTATAAATCGTGAAGAAGAATATAAAGACTTTTAATCATGATTGTTTACACTGGTAAATAAATACTCAAATTTATATTGAAGCATACACAATTATTTGATACTTAATAAATACTTAAGTTGATCGAACGACAGACTGCAGTAGTTGGAGATTCTTTGATGAATCCTAGAAAACGACAGCAGACGGATCACACACACGCACTCAGTTTATAGTTTCCACCACAGTAGCTATTATTTACATACTTTGAAATGTCAAATCAAATAAACTCTGAAGGATAGAGGAAACCACACACAGTTATTGTGTCAACATAAAGTAGCCGCCGTCATTGCTAGTAGTCTTGTTTGAAACCCTCTTCAGAAAATATGTAAAATGTGCGATTACTACAAAACCTCTTGGCACTTGAGTACACAAGGACTTTTGGAATAAATAAAAAAATTATGTGTGTTTAATAAGGAAGCACACAAAAAACGGATAAATCAAATAAGTGAACATTAAGAATTTAAATAGATATTTAAGATAAATACAAATTGATTGGTATTTAAGGCAGAAGCGTAGGTTTTTTTTTTATTAAATAAATTTAGTAAGAGCAGTTTTTTGTAATTAGTACTATTTATGGCAGGTACTTTTTACGAAAGTTAATTTTTTAAGAAAAATATTCTGTAAAGAAAAAGGTACTTTGTAAAGAAATGTTATAAAAGGTACTTTGTCGTAAAATGAGTTTTTTTAAAAAAGTCCTTTTTGCAAAAAATGTTTTTCATAACATATATTTTTTAGAAAGATACTTTTTAGGACAGAAACTTTGTTAAGATACTCTATTTATAAAATGTACTTTCTAATAAAAGATACTTTTTTTAAAAAGCACTTTATTTAAAAAAGGCAGAAGCGTAAGTTTTTTATAAAATAAATGTAATAAAAGCAGTTTTTTGTAATTAGTACATTTCCGCAGAAAGGTACTATTTATGACAGGTACTTTTTACGAAAGATAATTAAAAAAAAAATATTCTGTAAAGAAAGGTACTTTAAAAAAAATTTTTGTAAAAGGTAGTTTGTTGTCGTAAAATAACATACATTTTTTATATATATTTATATATAACATATATTTTTTAGGAAGGTACTTTTTAGGACAGAAACTTTGTTAAGATAGGTACTCTTTATAAAATGTACTTGCTAATAAAATATACTTTTCTTAAAAAGCACTTTATTTACGAAAGGCAGAAGCTTAAGTTTTTTATAAATGTAATAAAAGCAGTTTTTTGTAATTAGTACATTTCCGCAGAGTGGTACTATTTATGACAGGTACTTTTTACGAAAGGTAATTTTTTTAAAAAGATATTCTGTAAAAAAAGGTACTTTGAAAAAAAAATTTATGAAAGGTACTTTGTCGTAAAATTATTTTTTTTTAAAGTTCATTTTTGCTAAAAAAAACTTTTCATAAAAGAAATTTTTTTGAAAGGTACTTTCTAATCAGATGTATTTTTTTATCAATGATGCTTCCACCATAAAAGGCACTTTATTTAAGAAAGACACATATTCTTTTTAGAAAAGGCACATTTTTTGAAAAGGTACTTTTTTATAAAAGCTACCTTTTTATAAAAGGTACTTTTTTATAAAAGGTACTTTTTTATAAAAGGTACTTTTTTATAAAAGGTACTTCTTTTTATAAAAGTTACTTATTTATAAAAGGTACTTTTTTACAGAAGACACTTTTTTATAAAAGATACCTTTTTATAAAAGGTTCTTTTTTATTAAAGGTACTTTTTTATAAAAGGTACTATTTTATTAAAGGTACTTTTTTATAAAAGGTACTTTTTTATAAAAGGTACTTTTTTATAAAATGTACTTTTTTATAACAGGTACTTTTTTATGAATGGTCATTTTTTAAAAGGCACTTTTTTAAAAAAGGTTTATTTTTATAAAAGCTACTTTTTATAAAACGTACTTTTTTATAAAACGTCCTTTTTTAGAACTGCTACTTTTTTTAAGAGATATTTTTAATACAGTCAGTAACATTTAAAGTCGGGCAGACGCTTGAAAACATTTCTAGTCGCAATATCTATGTTTTGATGAAAGCAAATAAATTATAGTTTCTTTTTATTTTATCACAAAATCCCTTTTATTTGAAAACAACAAAAAAAATTATTCCAAGTTCCGTTATAATATGTACATGAAGGCTAAACTGAGAAAAAGTCACTTTTCTATCTCACATTGAAAGTCGGTCAAGTAATGTTTTGAGTAAGGATAACGGCAAATATGCCGTTATTTTTGTGTTTTCTGTATTTATTTTTAAAATTATTTGTCATTGTTATATTATTAATCATTCAGTGAAGTGTATTAGAGTATTTTGTAAAATGCCGCGTAATATTAAACAGTCCACCTTGGAAGAGCGTAAAATAGTTATTCAACAGCACTTAGAAGGAACATCTCAACGCGAAATATCGAAATTGGTTAAAAAAGCAAATCAACGGTACATGACATTATCTCTAGATATAAAGAAAATGGATTGATTGCAAATAAACGACGTGAACCCCGATCAAAGAAACTATCCTCAAAGAATGAGAGTATGGTTTTAAGAGACGTGAAGAAAAATCCCTTTATAGCTGCACCAAAATTGACTGCAATGGTCAAAAAAGCTTCTAGGACGGAGGTTAACCCAGAGACAATAAGAAGACTTCTTCGAAAAAATGACTTTCATGGCCGAGTTGCACGAAAGAAGCCCCTCATTAGCAAGAAAAACCAAAATGATCGACTTGTTTTTGTTCGTCAATATATGGTAAAAATTTTGATTTCTGGAGCACTGTAAGTAGGACAAATAAACTATTTCAGGTTCTATTTACCGATGAAAGTAAATTTAATATATTTGGATGTGATGGAAGGGGTAAAGTGTGGCGTAAACCTAACATAGAGCTCGAATGCAAAAATTTAAGAAAAACAATCAAACATGGTGGTGGATCGGTGATGGTTTGGGGGAGCATGGCAACTTCAGGAGTTGTTTTTAAATAAAAGGGATTTTGTGATAGAATAAAAAAAAACCGAAATTTATTTGCTTTCATCAAACCAGAGATATTGCGACTAGAAATATTTCCATGCGTCTGCCCGACTTCAAATGTGACTGACTGTATAAGATAATTTTTTATAGAAGGTCCTTTTTTATGAAATGTAATTTCTTGTAAAAGTACTTAAAAAAATACTTTTTTATAAAGAATACTTTTCAAAAAGGGTTATTTTTTATAAAAGTAACTTTTATAGATACTTTTTTATAATAGGTACTTTTTTAATAAAAGGTATTTTTTTTATAAGAGGTACTTCTTTGTAAAAGGTACTTTTTTATAAAAATTACTTTTTTGTTAAAATTTCCCTACAGTATTTAATAATGTTCTTATGCCTAAGATATTATACTTAAGCCAATCTACGCCACTGTCATATATGTTTCCCCAAATTTTGTTAAAAATTTTCATTCAAAATCCAGTTACCATCATTCAATCTATTTGCGTAGGGTGTGTTATTTGATTTAGTGGAATATTTTGTTTTTTGTTTTTAAGAAATTTGTAAAACATCATTGTAAAACACTTTAAGGAACCTCTTACATACATTTTTTTGTAGGAATTTGTTTTGTTTGTTTTAAGATTAAAACTTTCAAAATACATTTGGAAAAATATTGTAAAAAAAAGTAGCAAATATACCGAAGTTGTTGCAACTATTAAACGAAGAGCAGAGCAAATGATTTAGTTGAGTACGACAATGATGATGATTATGATGAGGCACTTGAAGTAACAAACTGCACTTCAGTGTCAGTAGCACTTGAGGCCACATGAATTTGATGAAGGCGACGACAGGTGGTGATGGTGGTTGGCTGTAAAAATGACACATGCATACAAACAGACAATCAGACATACAAAAACAAAAAATTTCATCGTCATAGTTGGTAATAGAAAAAGTGGCGCTAACAACATTTCAATGACCATTCGCTTGAACTAAAAGTGATCGCCATCACTCATCTAAAGTAGAGAAAAGTTTTTTTCGTTCTTTTTTTATATTGTTAACTTTAAGCTAAACTAAGGAAGTAAGTGGCCTTTTCCTGTCATTTCTTGTTCTTTTTTCTCTTATATTTTGTTATGCATCATTTTGTTATACACCACTACACTTATTACTTAAGTACTGAAATTATTAATTCCACTTAAATATGACTCAAAAGTACTCTTACAAGGGCAACATGATGTTTAACTTATGTTCCTTTTAAATCCATCCATGTCATAGGACTGTTTGTTTTCTTGAATTGAAGAACTTATTAAGAAAAGATTTATATTGAGATAAAAAAAAAAGTGCTGAAATTTGTTATTACATTTCAAAATCGATGCGATATCTTTAGATGGAGAATAACAAGAAAGAAAACAAATTGTATAATTTCTTTCAATTAAACACTGTCATCATGTTCAATTTAACAACGCACATGCTCCGTAATTTCAACTCAATTAATGTGCATTGCAAAACAATATGACTTACACTTTTAGACAGACGGACAGACGAAAAGACACTATAGCATACTCTAGTAAGGAGGAACTAAATGAACGAAAGAACGAATAAAATGTCTGGTTTGTGTACATTCAGTTTAGATTAAGATACACATTTGCCACTTTTTTACTACGAATAAATAGCCCATATATTTTGTTGTCTATTCTTTTCAGGCACTTGGAAAAACAGCTGTATCGAAATTCATAAACATAAACACTCCACGCCACATAATCATACAAATAACTGTGGGAATGGGGGTCAGTAAAGTCATATTCAATTGAACACAAAAACATTGTGAATGATAGTAGTTTAACAGCAACAAATAAGTAATTGAAACAAAAATTGCGAATATTTGGTTGACCATATTGGTAAAGAGAAAAAAAAAAAACAAATAGATGGTAACTTTTGATAGAAAATATAGGTACTTTAAACAATTGATAGCTTTAACTTAAACTTTCCAGCATTATTATAAAAAAAAAACATTATTTTTAAACAAAATTCTTTCGTGAAATGAATCATTAGAAAATATTAAAAAAAAATATATATATATGTGACCTTCTCCAAGAAAAGGGACTTAATGTGTGAAAATTAAGTTTTGAGAAAAAATCAGAATCCATCGTTTTTGACACAACCCGTTTTTTGACACACTCGGTCCCTTTTCTCGGAGAAGGTCACAATATATATAAAAAATAAAAAAAAAAAAATAGTTATAGTAAATTTTACAGAAAAGAAATAGGATAAGAAAAATTATTAAACACAAAACAATTTTTCGTCGAAATTTATTTCAAGTCCAAAAAAATTTAACGAAATAAATTTTTCTGGAAAAAAAGCGGAATGAAAAATTTATCAGAAAAAAATTTTTGCCCGCAAAAAGTTGGGCGAAATGAAGAAATTTGAGCAAAAACAAAATTTAAAATTTAAAAAAAAATTTGAAAAATGATGAGCAAACAAAAATTTTTTAAATAAAAAAAAAAAAAAAAAAAAATTAACGGAAAAAACTACATAATAATTTGAGCGAAATTGTTTTGGCGAAATTAAAAAATTTAAATTCTTCAAGGACAAAAATAAAAAAAGAATTATTTTTAATTGTGAATCAAATTTCTATTAAAAAAGGTTTTTAACAAAAAAAAAAATTAAAATTATCGCCAAAGCTATGGCGAAAATAGTAATTCACAGACAAAAAAAAATTTAGCAGGCATACATATCTCTGATGAAAAATGTCGACAGCATTTCAGGGCAAAAACAATTTTTTTCCAATTATTTCAGGTAAAATATAACAAATCAATTCATCAAGCGCTACTATGGGATCTCACCAGAATATAACAGATTTGTTGGGGCATCGAATCGTTTAGTTGATGAAACAATTCTCGTACGAAGCCTACACGTACAACAGAAGTATTGCTGTAGTGACCAAATAAATTACTTGCTGCACTTGCAACTAACGGTAAGCGTATATATTTGTTTGTCCATTTCTTTTAAACCTTTGACAGGCTCATAGACCTAATTTTAGCATTAGCCGAGAGCTGAAATTTAGCAAACAGGTTTATTCAAAAAAAGAGGTTTATTAGCAGCAAAATTTTGTTATATTTTATGTCTCTGTGAAAAAAAAACTCATGTGAGTCCGATCACAGGGGAGATGTGTAAACATCTAGTAATTAAAGATTTTTATGTCACTTTTTTAAAAGTTAATTTTTAATTTTTCGTTTTTTATTTTTCATATTTCGTTTTTCATTTTTTATTTTTAATTTTTCATTTTTTTTTTATTTTTTCATATTTTATTTTTCGTTTTTCATTTTTTAATTTTAATTTTCTATTTTTCATTTTTCACTTTTCATTTTTTTTAATTTAATTTTTCATTTTTAATTTTTGTATTTACCATTTTTCACTTTTCATTTTTCATATTTCATTTTTCATTTTTACTTTTCGTTTTTAATTTTTTTATTCTTCATTTTTCATTTTTTATTTTTCATTTTTCATTTTTCACTTTTAATTTTTAATTTTTACTTTTATTTTTTAATTTTTTATTCTCCATTTTTCATTTTTTATTTTTAATTTTTTTATTTTCCATTTTTCACTTTTCATTTTTCATTTTTTACTTTTCATTTTTCATTTTTTATTTTTAGTTTTTTTATTTTCAATTTTTTATTTTTATTTCTCATTTTTTATTTTTAATTTTTATTTTTTATTTTCAAACATTTTATTACATATCATAATTTTTCACCAATACAATCATCATAAGTCCCACAGACTTTGTCTTATGGCTCACATGTTACGCTGTTTTTGTGATTGAATTGTGAAATAGAAATTTACCCCGCTAGGCGTATAGATGTTTACACATCAAAAAATTTCTTTGATGAAATGTGGCAACCATATAAAACATGTTTTAAGTTTCAAGAGGCCATCTTGTTTAGAATTTTTTTTGCAGCCATCAAAAGTAAACGATCTCAATGAATTTGTAAACATGGAAAAAAACTGGGAAGTTATTATGTAATTCGATTCGAATGAAAAAATTTACGAATTCGTACAAACTGTACTTTTTAGTACGCTTTCGGAAATTTCTTTAGAAAATATTTTCATTTCGAATCGAATTACATAATAACCCCCCAGGGCACTGTTATGTAATTCAATATTTTCATTCGTAAGGTCTCAGTCCAACCAATATTGAAGCCAACCAATATTACTCTGGGAGAGTCTGCTCCTTCGTTTAAGACTTTAAAATATCGGGTGTAAAGATTAATCGAGGGCATATAAGCTCCCAAGACGAACACCATAATTGTCAACCAATTGAGCTGCCCACGCCAGAAAAGCCTGAAGGTGCGTGAGCTAGCTGAAATGACAGGCACGTGAGGAAGTATTGTTCATCACATATTCACCGAAAATTTGGAGATAAGAAAGTTGTCCGCAAGATGGGTGCCGCCTTTACTCACAATAGGATAAAAATAATGTCGAGAAGATGTTTCAATAGAGTTTTTGGCCATATTTCACCGCAATAAAGCCGAGTTTTTGAATCGATTCGGAACCATAGATGAGGCATTGGTGCACCAATTGACAATTGGGAGTATCACGATTGTTTTGCTAACTTGCTGCAGCATATAAGTGATGAAATTAAGTAAAAAAAAGGCCGCATTTGGCGAAAAAGACAATGTTGATTCATCAGGACAATGCACCAGTTCACACGATGGCCAAAATGCATGAATTAAAGTTCGAATTGCTTCATCACCTTATTCGCCAGATTTGGTTCCCTCGGATTATTTTATATTTCCAAACCCCAGAAAATAGCTCGGCAGTAAAAGATTTCCAAACAGTTAAGAGGTGGAGTCTGCGTTTGATGCATTTTTTTGGAACTAGGCAGTTCTCACTATAGAGATGATATCAAAGCTATTGAATATCCGGTGGGAAAAGCGTATCTAGCTAAAAGGAGATTATGTTGAGAAACATAGAAAAATTTTCCAAAATTCTTTTCTTTATCAGGTAGGGCTGTTCTTGGATAGTCCTCCTAAATGTAATTAAAAACGTGAAAAAACATTTTTTTAAATATATACACACATAAATAAATTAAAAAAACAACGAAAAAATAAAAAAATTAACGAAAAACCAAAAAAAAAAATTGAGTGGAAAAAGATTTTGAGAAATAATGAATTTTTAGGCCAAAAAGTGATATAAAATTTAATAGAAACAAAAAACACACTTAAATTTTTTTTCAAAAATATAAGAAATTTTGTAAAAAAAAAAATCTATTTTTTTGAAATTTGAAAAAAAAAAATTTTTTAATTTTACAAAAAAAAAACGTGGCAATAAAATTATTTATAAGGAAAAACAGTTAGACGAAAACAAATTAAATTAAAAATTTTAAGTAAAAAAAAAAAATTGTGCGTAAGAAAATTTTTATTGATCGAGTATTTGTGAGGATTTTGCTGCCCTTTCTCTTGCCTTATTTAACACATTTCTTTAACTCAATTAGAACCACAAGCACTTTCTCTTACAAATGGAGACATGCCAAAATTATTCCTGTTCCTTAATCAATTTACGAATACCGCCCCATAACAATCCTGTGTTACTTTTAAAAAATACTCGATAAGTTCCTTCACAAACACATGACCACATACATAAATGAGATTGGTTTGTTACCGAATATACAATTAAGTTTTTGATCTAATCATAGTTGTGTTACTGCTTCGACTGAAGTAACTGGAAACATAAGGCAGGAACTGGATGATAATAAAGTTAATTTTTTGGTCCAACTTGACCGTTCAGAGGCTGAAACATCTATTTAATTTCTCTTCATCATCTGTAAAACATCATCGATCCTACCTATCTGATCGTACCGAATCCGTTTACGTGAAAAATAAAATCTCAACAAAGTTGAATATTATGAGAGGAGTGCCCCAGGGATCCATCCTAGGGCCTTTGCTTTTTCTCTCTATGCTAATGATCTGCCTTCACGACTTCTCCATTGCAAAATTCATATGTACGCCGATGACGTGCACTTATATTAATCAGTCCGATTGCTTCAATTAATCACAATATAGGGAAACTCGAAGAGGATTTAAATAATATCCATCGTTGGGCTACGGCCAACCAGCAACCCATGGTTCCTGACATTACAATTAACGGTCAAAAGATTCGTATTATTTATTCTGCCAAAAATCTAGGTATTATCCTTAACAGCTCTCTATCGTGGTCAAATCATATAAATAATGTAGTTAGGCAAACTTACGTTAAACTGAGATCTCTTTGGTCAACACAATATTTCACACCTTTAAAAGTAGGAATTCTACTAGCCAAAACTTTTAATATTCCTCGACTTTGTACGGCTGTGAGTCGAGCAAACATTGACTCAATGTTGCATATAATAATATTATTCTTCATGTTTTTGGTTTAAGACGATATTCTCATATAACTCCCTTCTCGGTAGACTATTTGGTGTGTCTTTTGATAATCTTTTCAAAATTAGTGTTATAATTTTTATGTACAAAATCATTTACACATAAAAACCTAGCTATCTATCTACAAATTGTAATTTGCCAGGTCTGATAGAGGAAGAAAGCTCATAATTCCTATTCATAGGAAACTTTTCTCAGAACAGCAATTCTTTGTGCACAGAGTTCGTCTTTGGAATGCACTTCCACAAACTTATCAACTAACAAACAACGCAAGACTTTTTAAAAAACTAATTTTTGATTAATTTGCATATTAAAATTTGTGAAATTTTTTAAACCCTCCACACGTCAGTGGCAGAGGGTATATATAGGTTTCTCATTCCGTTTGTAACGCATCGAAAAACTAATTTCCGACCCCATAAAGTATACATATTCTTGATCCTTATCACAGCTCGAGTCGATATAGCGATGTCCGTCTGTCCGTCTGTCTGTTGAAATCACGCTCATTCACAAAAAAGCCATCTTACTGGATAAGGCTACAATAATATCATTTGCCATAACTCCCAGCAGGCTGGTATTGAATATTGGCTATATCGGACGTCATCGCTATTAGATATGAGCAAAAATATGTAGATACCTCTAAAAAAAAACATAAAACCCAGCGTGTTTGTTGTAACAGTTTAGTGGTTGAACATTATAATTGTACAACAACATAAAAAAACGCCACAAAAAAATTATGCATATACATATATTAACAACACCAAGAACACAATAACATAGCTCATGTTAGTAGGATTGCCACATATTTTTTTTTATCGTTATCACGTTATAATAAAAAAAAAATCGCCAATATGAAAGAAAATGGAAAATGAAAAATGGAAAATGAAAAATGGAAAATGAAAAATGGAAAATGAAAATGGAAAATGAAGAATGGAAAATGGAAAATGAAAAACAGAAAATCAAAAACGGAAAATGAAAAATGTAAAATGTAAAATGTAAAATCTAAAATGTAAAATGTAAAATGTAAAATGTAAAATGTAAAATGTAAAATGTAAAATGTAAAATGTAAAATGTATAATGTAAAATGTAAAATGTAAAATGTAAAATGTAAAATGTAAAATGTAAAATGTAAAATGTAAAATGTAAAATGTAAAATGTAAAATGTAAAATGTAAAATGTAAAATGTAAAATGTAAAATGTAAAATGTAAAATGTAAAATGTAAAATGTAAAATGTAAAATGTAAAATGTAAAATGTAAAATGTAAAATGTAAAATGTAAAATGTAAAATGTAAAATGTAAAATGTAAAATGTAAAATGTAAAATGTAAAATGTAAAATGTAAAATGTAAAATGTAAAATGTAAAATGTAAAATGTAAAATGTAAAATGTAAAATGTAAAATGTAAAATGTAAAATGTAAAATGTAAAATGTAAAATGTAAAATGTAAAATGTAAAATGTAAAATGTAAAATGTAAAATGTAAAATGTAAAATGTAAAATGTAGAATGTAAAATGTAAAATGTAAAATGAGAAATGTAAAATGTAAAATGTAAAATGTAAAATGTAAAATGTAAAATGTAAAATGTAAAATGTAAAATGTAAAATGTAAAATGTAAAATGTAAAATGTAAAATGTAAAATGTAAAATGTAAAATGTAAAATGTAAAATGTAAAATGTAAAATGTAAAATGTAAAATGTAAAATGTAAAATGTAAAATGTAAAAAGTAAAATGTAAAATGTAAAATGTAAAATGTAAAATGTAAAATGTAAAATGTAAAATGTAAAATGTAAAATGTAAAATGTAAAATGTAAAATGTAAAATGTAAAATGTAAAATGTAAAATGTAAAATGTAAAATGTAAAATGTAAAATGTAAAATGTAAAATGTAAAATGTAAAATGTAAAATGTAAAATGTAAAATGTAAAATGTAAAATGTAAAATGTAAAATGTAAAATGTAAAATGTAAAATGTAAAATGTAAAAATGTAAAATGTAAAATGTAAAATGTAAAATGTAAAATGTAAAATGAAAAATGTAAAATGAAAAATGGAAAATGAAAAAAGAAATTTGAAATATAAAAAATTAAAAAAGGAAAATGAAAATGGAAAATAGATAATGAAAAATGGAGAATGGAAATGAAAAACAGAAATCAAAAACGGAAAATGAAAAATGTAAATGTAAAATGTAAAATCTAAAATCTAAAATGTAAAATGTAAAATGTAAAATGTAAAATGTAAAATGTATAATGTAAAATGTAAAATGTAAAATGTAAAATGTAAAATGTAAAATGTAAAATGTAAAATGTAAAATGTAAAATGTAAAATGTAAAATGTAAAATGTAAAATGTAAAATGTAAAATGTAAAATGTAAAATGTAAAATGTAAAATGTAAAATGTAAAATGTAAAATGTAAAATGTAAAATGTAAAATGTAAAATGTAAAATGTAAAATGTAAATGTAAAATGTAAAATGTAAAATGTAAAATGTAAAATGTAAAATGTAAAATGTAAAATGTAAAAATGTAAAATGTAAATGTAAATGTAAAATGTAAAATGTAAAATGTAAAATGTAAAATGTAAAATGTAAATGTAAAATGTAAAATGTAAAATTAATATGTAAAATGTAAAATGAGAAATGTAAATGTAAAATGTAAAATGTAAAATGTAAAATGTAAAATGTAAAATGTAAAATGTAAAATGTAAAATGTAAAATGTAAAATGTAAAATGTAAAATGTAAAATGTAAAATGTAAAATGTAAAATGTAAAATGTAAAATGTAAAAAGTAAAATGTAAAATGTAAAATGTAAAATGTAAAATGTAAAATGTAAAATGTAAAATGTAAAATGTAAAATGTAAATGTAAAATGTAAAATGTAAAATGTAAAATGTAAATGTAAAATGTAAAATGTAAAATGTAAAAATGTAAAATGTAAAATGTAAATGTAAAATGTAAAATGTAAAATGTAAAATGTAAAATGTAAAATGTAAAATGTAAAATGTAAAATGTAAAATGTAAAATGTAAAATGTAAATGTAAATGTAAAATGAAAAATGGAAAATGGAAAATGAAAAAGAAATTTGAAATATAAAAATTAAAAAGGAAATGAAAATGGAAATAGATAATGAAAAATGGAGAATGGAAATGAAAAATGGAAATAGAAAATGAAAAATGGAGAAAGAAAAATTAAAAATGGAAAATAAAAAATGGAAAATGAAAATTGAAAATTGAAAAATTAAAAATGGAAAATGAAGATTGAAAAATGGAAAATGGTAAGTGGAAAATGGAAAACGAGAACTGAAATATGAAAAATGGAAAATGGAAAATGAAAATTGCAAAATAAAAAATGGAAAATGGAAAAAGAAAATTGAAAAATGAAAAATGGAAAATGCAAATCGGAAAATGGAGAATGAAATTGAAAAATGAAAATTGAAAAATGACAAATGGAAAATGGAAATTGAAAATTGAAAAATTAAAAGTGAAAAATGGAAAATGGAAAATGGAAAATGAAAAATGGAAAATAGAAAATGGAAAATGAAAATTATAACATGGAAAACGGAATATAAGAATTGAAAAATGGAAAATGGAAAATTGAAAAATGAAGATTGGAAAATGGAAAATTGAAAAATGAAAAATGGAAAATGAAAAATGAAAAACTAAAAACGGAAAATGAAAATTGAAAAATGAAAAACGGAAAATGGAAAATGAATAATGGAAAAGGAAAAATAAAAAATTAAAAATGGGTAATGAAAACTGAAAAATGAAAAATTAAAGTTTAAAAATGGAAAATGGAAAATGGAAAATGAAAAATGAAAACTGAAAATTGAAAAATTAGAAATGGAAATTGGAAAATGAAAAATGGAACATGAAAATTGAAAAATGGAAAATGGAAAATGAAAATTGAATATTGAAAATTTGAAAATGGAAAATGAAAAATTAAAAATGGAAATTGGAAAATGAAAATTGAAAAATGAATAATGAAAAATGGAAAATGGCAAACACAAAAATTAAAAAATAAATATTAAAAATTAAAAATTAAAAATTAAAAATAAAAAATAAAAAATTAAAAATTAAAAATTAAAAATTAAAAGTTAAAAATTAAAAATTAAAAATTAAAGATTAAAAATTAAAAATTAAAAATTAAAAATTAAAAATTAAAAATTAAAAATTAAAAATTAAAAATTAAAAATTAAAAATTAAAAATTAAAAATTAAAAATTAAAAATTAAAAATTAAAAATTAAAAATTAAAAATTAAAAATTAAAAATTAAAAATTAAAAATTAAAAATTAAAAATTAAAAATTAAAAATTAAAAATTAAAAATTAAAAATTAAAAATTAAAAATTAAAAATTAAAAATTAAAAATTAAAAATTAAAAATTAAAAATTAAAAATTAAAAATTAAAAATTAAAAATTAAAAATTAAAAATTAAAAAATAAAGACTCAGGTGGAGGGTATCAAAAAATTCGGCACAGCCGAATTTAACACTCTTACTTGTTTATTTTGTTATTTTTATTTTATTTTTTTGTTTTTTTTTTTATAAAAAAATTAATATATGTAATTAATTTCATTTATATCAGCACATTGTACCCTTATAATTAATTGATCCTGCACTGTAATTATAAGAATAATTTTCTTGTTGTACAGGAAAGCACAATAAATAAATAAATAAATTTGAGAAAATAAATTTGAGAGGAAAAAGATTCGGGCGAAATGAATTGAGACGAAAAAAAATTTTTTTTTTAATATTGTAAAATAAAATTTTTCTTCTTTTTTAGCTCCAATTGAGCCTAATTCAGTTTAAAAAGGAAGCGTGTTTATTTTTCTGGTGATAAAAACTTCATAAGATATTAAGGCCTGCGATGCCTTGATATGGTCACCTTATTTTCATTAACATTTTATTTCAATTAAAAACTATACAAATAAATGTTTGCGAAGGCTATTGAATAATATGTATTTTTATGTATTACTCGAATTTGCAATTAGATGCTCACAGTTGTAAAAGACAAAATTTTATTTCGCTTATATAACTTTTTTGTGACATTTTCTTGTTCTTAGTTTTGCCTAACGTTTAATAATTATTATTAGAATAGTTTCTGCTTAATATACATAAATACTTTAGCATAAATATGAAAAAATCATTAATAGAAAAATCTACTAAGCTTGAGATCTGCCCTAGCAATGATGATGTCAGTCATGAATAGTCATAGAATTGTGATGTAAGCGTTTTTTATAGTTAATAACTATTAAAGAATTTAATGTATGTACTGAATAATTAAATTTACATAAAACTATAAATTATTTTGCAAATGCCAACATTTTAAAAACAACCGTGACCAACGCCCCAAAAAATAATTAGACATGTATGAAAGAAAATATTAAAAAAAAAAACCTTAAGCTAATTTTTTATGAAATTTATTTTTAATAAAAAAAAAAAATTAATAGCAAAAATGGTTGAATGATATTGTAATGCAGAAACTGAGTGCTGAGTAATATTGTATAAATGCAAAGCAAATCATACAAGAGATCAAAACAAAAAAAAATGTACTTTCAATTCAATAAATAGCCAGAAAACATAAATCCATTTGTAAAAATGTTTTACAGACACTATAAATAATTTTATATTTAAGTATATAAACATTGTTATTTACATATATATGTTTTTGAATAGGGAGTTTTTTATATAAATATATACACGAGTATTATTCATACTTTACATAGAGTATATCTATGTGAATATGAATGAATAATAAGCAAAATATGCTACACATACTCTGCAAATTGTACTACAATCATAATGATTATGATGATGATGAAGTTCGTATTTCATATGCCATCATATATCTTGCATTGTTATCGGTTTTCTTTCATTTTGTTTGTTTAAATAAAATATTTTTGTGAATGAATAAAGAAATCAAAAATATTACTGGATATAAAAAAGAATCCATTTGAAATATACACATAACATTATTTCAGATTAAATTGTTGTTTTCTAAAGAAAAAAATATATATATATATAAATATAAATAAGAAGAATATAATGCTGAAGACTGCATTATGGTATGCGGATTATCAATCGTACTCGTATAACTGTATGTAATAAGATACTTTGCATAAATAAACTTTTACTCTTCAGCTGGTTAAGAATTGAGTTACTTTGATTTCCAGACATCAATAAACAAAATAATAGGCCACAGCCTATAGTTTTATGATTTAGAAAGTTTTCTTTGGCTTCACCGCTATAGTTCTGAGAGCCACTGTAATTCTCTATTGTATACCATAAATAATGTATAAAATATATTGAATTGTATACAATCAATTTGTATTGAAAGTGTGTGAAAATATGCTTTAGATTAGCATTTTTATACCCTAAACCACTAATGTGGTGAGGATATAATGAGTTTGTGCTTATGTTTGTAACTTACAAAAATATGTATAACCTAGACCCACCTTTTGTTATACCGATTGACTCAGAAAGTGATTTAGTAATATCTGTCCGTCCGTCCGTGCGTCCGTCTGTCTGTCCGTCCGTCTTAGTGTTGATGTAAACTTTGTATTCAAACAGGCCGCAAACATGAATAATAGGGTGACAGCGATTTGTATGAAAAAAAAAATTTCATGAAAAAAAAATGGATGAAAAAAAATTTTCACAAAATAACGAATAAATTTGAGGAATTTTATGAATACATTAAATTTGTTATATTTAAAAAAAAAAAAACCCTTATGAAGAAAATTTTTAAAGATTTTCATATAGAGTAAATTTGACATCAAGAGTACCCCATGGGTTAATTTCAGAAAATAAGTCCAGAATATTATTTTTGGAATTTTTAAAATATTATTAACAAGTTTAATCGAAATCCTTCCACAAATATATATTATTTCGGTATTTTGTTTTAAAAAAATGCAAATATCCTTAAATTTGACTTTTGACCTTATAGGGGGACAATTTATGGTGTTTCAATTTAACCTTGATTTCCAGGATTGAGAACTTAAATCAAGTGGTATAATATTTCGACAAAAGATATTTGATATATGAAAACACCAAAAAGATGTAGTCCAACAGTTGAAAAAGTATGAAAAATCATATTTTTCTTCAAATCCGTTGAAATTAAAACGCTGCCCTCGCCAACCTAAGAACAAGATAGCAACAATATTTGTTATTTTTAATCAGATATATTTTTGCAATAAGACCTTAAAGTCCAATCGTTGATTTCGGAAAATATATTGAACAAAATTTTTGAAAAAGCAAAATTGGAGATTTTGAAATAGTGCTAAAAAATACGTACCCTGTTGACATTAATTTAGAACGGCATAACAATAGACGAGATGGAAAATACCTTACACTAGATCATTTTGAGATCAGGAGAATGCAAAAATATTGCTGGTGTAAATTATTTCAATTTCTTTAAAAATGTGAACTCCATTTTCTTAATCAAATGGGCTGCGGCGCATTTATTGCCTGGGGAACTTGATATAACTTGGCTGTTTTTCAACCGATAATAAATTTTGTTGTTTTATTAGAAATATAATTTACTTTAGATTATTAATTAATTTAATTGAAACCAATTATTAATACCAAAATTTTTGTGAAAAACGATTTTTTTTTTTGATAATTTTTACATATAAATTCATATTTGCACTTTGAACTCAATATGCGTCCAGAAAGCATTGTCCGATTTGGCTCAAATTTTGAGCACTAAAGTTCTGATCCAATGTCACAATAATCCGACCCGCAAAAAAAAAATGGCTGTCACCCCAATGAATATATTTTGATGAAATAGAACGAACTCATATAAGACCGACTAAATTTGTCGCAAGATCCAGATTATAATATATATATGATAAAAATTTATTAAAAAATTTATTAAAAATTTAAAAATTTATTATTATTTATATATGATTAAAATTTGGTGCTTGTGTATCTATTATATTCGCTAATCAGTAGTTTAAAAATAAACACTCCAGTGCCATTTTTAGTCCTAGTCTCCATATATAGCTGATGCCCGGTTTTCACTTAAGTCTACTTATCAAAAACAAAAATATTGCATACATTTTTTTTCAAATTTGGTTTATAAATATATGCTATTGAGAAAAGTAAGAGACTTTAATAAATATGGTTTTAATCGGTCCATTTTTTTACTTAGACCCCATCTACAAATTACATCAGATATGAACTTTTTCATATCTGCACGGCACCAATTAATAACAATAGCACTGAAATTTAATTTATGCTTTCTTTTTACAACCAGTTACTGCCTCAGCAAAGTTGGATTTGGGACTCGCTCTTGAAACACATGGTAAGGGAATTGCATAGTCTGTCTAGACCGACTATAATTTTCTTACTTATTCTTTTTTTTTCTTCTTTATACATTAAAACCTTTTGAAAACCTGAACTATCCATTGATTAAATGTAAATAAATAAAGGGAAATAACAAGTTAAATATATTTGCATATGAATTTATTTGTGTACAAGTAAATATACAAATAACTACTCTAATGTTGATGGAGAATAACGGTTAGAGCTTATATTTCTTTGTATTTATGTTATTGTGTGAGAAAGAAGTTAATACCTTAAATATGCTTAAGGGAAAGTTCGAATTAATTAATTATAATAATTTTAATTTATTTAGCTTCCGCACTTTACTTCGGCTCTGTTCAAATGGCTTTAAATATACATATGTCAAATTTTAAGTAACTCGCATTCATCTTCAGTAGCCCCACAGACAATGCACATTTGGAAGATAAAGTATTAATTAAAAAAATGTTTAATAGTTTAATATTTTTTTTTTAAATAAACATATTCTATTTGATCAGAGTTATACAGATATGAAATATCCCTTTAGCCGGTTAAGGAAATATTTTATTATTATATTAAATCTATAATATTAATAGGCTAAACGATTTCTTGTTACCGGTGTTTTGTTCTACCATTTTATCCCGATTTTGACCAAACGTATTTCATTTGAATTGTATTTCTTTTTAGCTGTTGACCAGATTTACAGATTTTTAATTTTTTTCTTTTTGTTCGTTTCTACTAACACATACATAAAATTATACATATGCTATGTGCGTGTTTATTAAATTTGTTAATGTGTCTGTTAATGAGATGGTTATCATCATTCACAATAATAATAACCCAAAAAAGTGTTGGTTTCTGAATTGGCTAAGTTGAAAAATAAAGTTGCCTAGAAATTGCACTCGAATTTCGAGCGCTGGAATCTGCTAGTTTGGAATAATTGCAAATTTTTCCAATGAATATTGCAAAATGTGATGTATATTATGCATGATTTGATATAATATTTTTCAAAGATTAAAACGAAAGAAAAAAAAAATGTAATGTTTACTTCATTTACCAAGAATTATTTTTTTTTTTTAATTTCTAATTGCAATTTTCCTTGAAAAAATTTTTGTAAATTTGATATTAGAAATAGAATGGAAAACACATTCCCAAATTTTTAAATTATGAAAATTTTCCAAATGTTTGCGGGAGCAATGAAATTAATCCCCACTCTTCCTTAAATTCAACATATTTTACTCGTATGTAATATATGTTGCATATAACCGAAATTAGAGTAATGTTTATGGCGCTCCATTGTTATGCCTGGCCACAATAAATTAAAACTAATTTCCCTATGCAAGTCGAAAAAAGACATGTGCATAATCAGCGGTTTCATCCTATTTCGGGTTATAAGAATTGAACTGAATCACTACTTTTTCCGTTATCATGATGGTTTCATACAGTTGTTGTTATTTAAGTTAGTTTACTAAAATTTTTATGGTTTCTCTCTTGGTCGGTGTTGGCTTATCGGGTAAACTTTATTCATTGAAGTTTTTCGGAATGTACCACTCTAATGCCTAAGTGAACATACCAAACCCCAAAATTTTGGTTTGGGGGACCTTTTGGCCCAAAAAGTTGACAAATTCATATTTTCTTTTCAACAATTTTTTATCATAATACCCACAATATACATGCGATCAAATAATTGCTTTCAGACGCATAAGGCGCCATTGAAACTACTGCCAATTAAAATATTGTATATATTCCATTGCATGCTTTAGCTAATACCAGAATCCATTTTACCATCGGATCATAACTTTAAATTTTCTGTAAGCAACAAAATCTCCTTTTTTAAGAAAAGGGATTTTGTATGAAAACGTTCCCTTGCAGGAACCACACTATTTTAAGAAAACGTATTTTTGAAGAAACTTTTAATTTCTTTTGTTAGACAAATATTTGTTTTTTAAAGGTACTTTATCAAGAAAAGGCACTTTTTCAAGAAAAGTTACTATTTTAATAAAATACCTTCTTTAAAGGAAAGTATTATTTCAGGAAAATTTTTTTTTAAAGAACATGTTCTTTTTTATAGAAAAGTTGCTTTTCTCAGAAAAAGTACTTTTATGAAAAATAGCTTTTTAGGATAAGGTACCTTTTGAAGTAAAAGTACTACCTTTTTAAGAAAAATAATTTTTTCAAAAGGTACTTTTTTAAGAGACGGATATTTGTTTTTAAGAAAATGTACTTTTTTAATAAAAGAATTTTTTTTTTTTTGAAAATTTACTTTTTTCCGGAAAACGTTCTTTTTAAAAGAGGTTATTTTTTAAAAAAAGGTACCTTTACGAAAAGGCACTTTTTAAGATGAACTATTTTTTTTTAAGAAAAAATATTTTTTAGAAAAGGAACTTTCTTAAAAAATTTACTTTATAAGAAACTATACTTTTAAGGAAAATTACTATTTAAGAGAAGTTAGTTTTTGAAGAAAAACTATTTTTTAGGAAAAGGTAACTTGTCAAGAATAGGTACTTTGTGAAGATAATGAACTTTATAAGAAAATGTCCTTATTAAATAAGAGGTTCTTTTAAAAAAATATCTTTTTTTAAAATTTACTATTTTAAGAAAAGGTGGGTTTTTAAGAAAAACCATTTTTTAAGAAAATGTATTTTTTAAGAAAGGTACTTTTTTAAGAAAACCCATTGTTTAAGGAAAGATACTTTTTAAAGAAATGTACTTTTTTAAGAAAAGGCACTTTTTTTAGAAAAGGTACTTTATTAAGAAAGTGTGCTTTTTTAAGAATAGGTAGTTAATTGAGAAAAAAAAAAGTTAAGAAAATGTACATTTTAAGAAAAGGAACTTTTTTAAGAAAAGGTACTTTTTAAGAAAAGGCACTTTCGTAAGAAAACGTACTTTTGTAAGAAAAGGTACTTTTTGAGAAAATGTACTTCATTAGGAAAGTGTGCTCTTTTAACAAAAGGTAGTTAATTAAGCAAAAAGTTAAGAAAATGTACTTTTTAAGAAAATGTCCTTAATTATTTAATAAGAGGTTATTTAAAAAAAAAAAATGCTCTTTAAAAAAGGTACCATTTTAAGAAAGGGTATTTTTTAAGAAAAACCATTTTGTAAGAAAAGGTGCTTTTTTAAGAAAAGATACTTTTTTAAGAAATGTACTTTTTTTAGAATGTACTTTTTAAGAAAAATATTTTTTTCAAAAGGTACTTTTTTAAGAGACGGATATTTGTTTTTAAGAAAATGTACTTTTTTAATAAAAGAATTTTTTTTTTTTTTGAAAATTTACTTTTTTCAGGAAAACGTTCTTTTTAAAAGAGGTTATTTAAAAAAAAAAAAGGTACCTTTACGAAAAGGCACTTTTTAAGAAGAACTATTTTTTTAAGAAAAAATATTTTTTAGAAAAGGAACTTTCTTAAAAAATTTACTTTATAAGAAACTATACTTTTAAGGAAAATTACTATTTAAGAGAAGTTAGTTTTTGAAGAAAAATTTTTTTTTAGGAAAAGGTACCTTGTCAATAATAGGTACTTTGTGAAGATAATGAACTTTATAAGAAAATGTCCTTATTAAACAAGAGGTTCTTTTAAAAAAATATCTTTTTCTTAAATTTACTATTTTAAGAAAAGGTGGGTTTTTAAAAAAACCATTTTTTAAGAAAATTTAATTATTTAAGAAAATGTATTTTTTAAGAAAGGTATTTTCTTAAGAAAACCCATTGTTTAAGGAAAGATACTTTTTAAAGAAATGTACTTTTTTAAGAAAATTTACTTTTTTAAGAAAGGGTACTTTTTTAAGAAAAGGCAGTTTTTTTTAGAAAAGGTACTTTATTAAGAAAGTGTGCTTTTTTAAGAATAGGTAGTTAATTAAGAAAAAAAAGTTAAGAAAATGTACATTTTAAGAAAAGGAACTTTTTTAAGAAAAGGTACTTTTTAAGAAAAGGCACTTTCGTAAGAAAACGTACTTTTGTAAGAAAAGGTACTTTTTGAGAAAATGTACTTCATTAGGAAAGTGTGCTCTTTTAACAAAAGGTAGTTAATTAAGCAAAAAGTTAAGAAAATGTACTTTTTAAGAAAATGTCCTTAATTATTTAATAAGAGCTTCTTTTTCAAAAAAAAAAAAAAAATGCTTACCATTTTAAAAAAGGGTATTTTTTAAGAAAAATCATTTTGTAAGAAAAGGTGCTTTTTTAAGAAAAGATACTTTTTTAAGAAATGTACTTTTTTTAGAAAAGGGTCTTTTAAGGAAAGGTAGTTTTTTAAGAAGAGGTTATTTTTTCAGAAAAGACTCTTTTTCAAGAAAGGGTACTTTTTTAAGAAAAGGCAGTTTTTTTAGAAAAGGTACTTTATTAAGAAAGTGTGCTTTTTTAAGAAAAGGTAGTTAATTAAGAAAAAAGTTAAGAAAATGTATATTTTAAGAAAACGAACTTTTTAAGAAAAGGTACTTTTTAAGAAAAGTACTTTCGTAAGAAAAGGTACTTTTGTGAGAAAAGGTGCTTTTTGAGAAAATGTACTTCATTAAGAAATTATGCTTTTTTAAGAAAAGGTAGTTAATTAAGAAAAAAGTTAAGAAAATGTAATTTTTATGCTTTTTAAAAAAGGTAACATTTTAAGAAAGGGTACTTTTTTAAGAAAAACCATTTTTTAAGAAAATGTGCTTTTTTAAAGAAAGGTATTTTGTTAAGGAAAGGTACTCTTTAAGAAAAGGTTATTTTTTAAGAAAAGACTCTTTTTCAAGAAAGCGTACTTTTATTTAGAAATTGTGCTTTTTTAAGAAAAGGTAGCTAATTAAGACAAAAGTTAAGAAAATGTACTTAATTAATAAGAGGTTCCTTTTCAAAATATACTTTTTTTTAAAAAGGTGCTTTTTTAAGAAAGAGTAGTTTTTTAAGAAATGCCATTTTTTAAGAAAATATTAAAAGTTACTTTTCTAAGAAAAACCATTTTTAAGAAAAGATACTTTTTTATGAAAAGGTATTTTGTTAAGAAATGGTGCGTTTTTAGGAAAAGGTACTTTGAAGAAAATTTTAATTTTTTACGGAAAAGCTACTTTTTTAAGAAAATGCCTTTTTCAAGAAAAGTTACCATTTTAATAAAAGAATCCTCTTTAAAGAAAAGGTACTATTTCAAGAAAATTTATTTTAAAGGAATATCCTATGTTTTGTAGAAAACTTAATTTTCTCAGACAAGGTACTTTTATGAAAAATAGATTTTACGATAAGATACCTTTTGGAGTAAAAGTACTTTTGACCTTTTCAAGAAAAAATTTTTTTTAAAAGGTAGTTTTTTAAGAAACGGATTTTTTAATAAAACAATTTTTTTTTGAAAATTTAGTTTTTCAGGAATATGTACTTTTTAAGAAAGTGTTATTTTTAAAAAAAACTTACCTTGTTCAGATTATATAGTTTAAAAAAAGGGTTTTTAAAAGAAAGGTACTTTTTTTTAGACAAACTACTTTTTTAGAAAAGGAACCTTTGTAATAAAGGTACTTTCTTAAGAAAATGTACTTTTTTAATAAAGGATACTTTCAAAGAAAATTTAAGAGAAGTTACTTTTTGAAGAAAATCTTCCTCTTTAAGAGAAGGTACTTTTTTAAGAAAAACTATTTGTTTAAGAAAAGGTACCCTGAACAGGTACTCCGTTAAGAATATATACTTTTTAAGAAAATGTAGTTTTTTAAGAAAATGTCTTTTTTTAAGAAAAGATACTTTTTTCAATAAGGTACTCTTTTAAGAGAGGGTATTTTTTTAAGCACAACTAATTTCTTAGAAAAGGTTCTTTTTTAAGAAAAACTACTTTTTTAAGAAAAAGTACTTTTAGAAAAAGGTACTTTTTTAAAAAACGATACTTTTTTTTATAAAAATTACTATTTGAAGAAGTTACTTTTTGAAGAATTTTTTTTTTTAAGAAAAACCATTTTGTAAGAAAAGGTAGTTTTTTAAGAAATGGTGCGTTTTTAAGAAAAAGTACCTTTGTACGAAAATGTATTTTTTTATAAAAGGTAAATTTTTAAGAAAATTTACTTTTTTTTTTTTAGCAAATTTACTTCTTAAAAATGATAATTTTATTAGAAAAGGTACTTTTCGAGAAAAGAAACTGTTTTTTTTTTAAGAAATGGTACTTCTAAAAAAAGGCACTTTTTTAAGAAACGAAACTTTTTTAAGGAAAATTACTATTTTAAGAGAAGTAACTTATTGAAGAAAAAAAGGTCCTTGTTAAGATTATGTACTTTACAAAAAAGGGTTTTTAAAAAAAGGTACCTTTTTTTAAGGCAAACTACTTTTTTACAAAAGGAACCTTTGTAAAAAAGGTACTTTCTAAAGAAAATTGACTTTTTAATAAACGATACTTTTAAAGAAATTACTATTTAAGAGAAGTTACTTTTTGAAGAAAATCTTCTTCTTTAAGAGAGGTACTTTTTTAAGAAAATGTACCCTGTTAAGAACACGTGCTTTGTTAAGAATATATACTTTTTAAGAAAATGAACTCTTTTTAGAAAATGTACTTTTTGTAAGAAATGGTAGTTTTTTAAGTAAATGTGCTTTCTTAAAAAGGTCCGTTTTTAAAAAAAGATACTTTTTTAAGCAAAAGCACTTTTTTAAGAAAAGGTACGTTTGTAAGAAAAAAATTTTTTTAAGCAAATTTAACTTTTTATAAGGATATTTTTAAGAAAAGGTTTTTTTTTACAAAAATCACTTTTTTAAAAAAGTATTTTTTTAGAAAAGTACTTTATTAAGAAAATGTGCTATTTTAGAAAAGGTACTTTGAGAAAAGGTTACTTTTTTTAAAAAGCTACCTTAAAACAGGTTCTTTTTGAAGGAAAATTATTATTTTAAGAGTAGTTACTTCTTGAAGAAAATTTACTTTTTAAGAAAAGATACTTCTTAAGAAAATACATATAGTTTTTTTAAGCTACTTTTCCGCAAAGGTACCCTTTTAAGAAAAAGTACTTTTGAAGAAAATTAAGTTTAATAGAAAATTTACTTTTTTAAGAAAAAGTACTTTTCAAGAAAAGGAACTTTATTAAAAAATTTACTTTTTTAAGAAAAAGTGCTTGTTTAAGAACAGGTACTTTTTTACGAAAAAGTGATTTTTTTTTTAAGGAAAATACTTTTTTAAGAAAGTCTTTGAAAAAACTTTTTAAAACTTTCTAATCTCACAACAAAAGTGTCTTGCTAGCTTAATATTTAAGAGGATAAGGCCAAGAATGTTATATATTTGTTATCAGAGAAAACCCTACGTTTGGGAGTTAAATTATTTTTATTAAAATTTTTTCAAAAGCAATTATCGTTTTCATTTTCGAAATGGTCTCACAATCTATTCGCCACTTATTTTTTTATGAATTATTGTTTCTTAAATATAAAATCAAAACAAAAATAAACATATTTGTTTCAAATATTTTTTATCATTTCTCTAACATTTAGCGAATATTTAACAAAAATTTAAATCTGATTGTTTTATAACGTTATTGTTATTGCATTATTGTGTCATTTGTAAGCGAAATTTACAACATGCATTCAGGAGAAACCATATAGTTTTATTACTTTATAATTTAATAGCGTTTTTAGTAATAACGAGTAATCGTTATTATGTGCAGTTGCCGGCTGCGTAACATCATATCAATAAACCGTTAAGTTACTGGCAGATTATACAATAATTTGTTTGTGAGTTTTTTATATTCATGATCCTTTATACTTTGCCAACCATAATTGTGCTTATTTTATGAGTTTTAAAACTTGAATACCCTTGTAAAATATTTTGGTTTTTACTTTTTGAATTTTGTGTTTTTGTAAAACCATATTTAAAAAAAAAACAAAAAAAAACTTTCTCATTAAAAGAAACACCTTACAATACGCTTCCAGAATTCAGGATCACATTAAAGATGAAGAAGAACAACAATGTACATAAATTCTTTTTAAACATGAATCAATATGCATTGACGATGAAGACGAACAAGAATCGAATCGACAAACAACAAAAAGCTTATCGTCATCACAGGTGTTTGTAAGTCTCTGGTTACTTGTCTTTAATTTCATGCTTTATATTGTACAAACATGCATATTGTAATTAAAGGTAACAAAAGCCCACCTTCAAAAGCCAGAAAAAAAAAATACAAAACAAAAAAGAATGAAAACCTTTTGTTTTATAGATTTTATATTTAAGCAAAATGTTTTTTGAAAAATACGTTTTGCTTTTTTTTTTTTTGTATTTTCTGTAAACACCACAAACATTATCTGTTTAACATCTAAAGACCATTTAGGAGCTGAAGAATAAAAAACAAGATCACCACCAGATCAAACATATCTTCGAAATGATCAATCTTAATTTTTTTCATTTATGGAAGTAATAAGAGAAGTCTGGAACAACAACAAAAAAATAGCAACATTAATAAAAACAACAACAAAAATTAAGGTAAATTGAGGAGGCAAAATCAGTTTTATAAAAAAAAAATTGTTTTTTTGGTATGTTACGCTCAGAAAAAATATTGGGAATGTTTGGCAATTAACTTATTATATTAACTTTAGTAATTATGGGAGTTTGACTTATATTTAAATTTATTTTAGGTAGCCTATATAGTTAAAAACTAATTTATGTTCGAAGATTCAGTAATTTTCGGGTCGAAAAATTATAAAAGGTCTTCTGTGTGCAGAAAGTTTTACAACTAATAATATTATTTTGTCGAAATTCAAATATTTACTAGTCAAACATAGTTTTTAACAAGTATGCCTGGTTTTCATTATGTCATTTTCAATGGCAATTGTTGTCAATTATTGTCAGTTGTATGAAAACGGGTTTTAATGTCTTGTCATTTACAACCCCTGGCAACATTTGACATTTGAAATGAAATTGCCAGCATGTATTTGACAGCCGGATATTTTGTTCGATTATAAGATGTAATGAATACGTAATGACTAGAAAATTACGAGATGTCAGTTGAGGCAATTGTTTGTTGTCAGCTTATATGACATAGTGAAAACCAGGCATAAGAGTGTTAAATTCGGCTATGCCGAATCTTTGATACCCTCCATCTCGGTTTGAGTATTGATAACAAATGTAAACAAAATATGTGAAAAAGCTAATATTTGCAAAGCTAATTAGAACAAAAATTGTGGCGCCATCTACTGTGGCATAGTCACACTGAGAAAAATGAAGAGACACTCTGTTTGTTAATGCAAAATAAATGTATTTTCCCTTAAACAAAATATTGCAGAATTTTATATAATTAAAATAATATACCGATTTATTTCTAACATGCGGTTATTATGGATATACATATATAAAATATATGTATATTATTTGTATTATTTAATATGTGTATGTATGTATATGTAAATATTACACAAAAAAAATTACAACATTAAGAGTTATTGTTGTGTTTTTTTTTAATAAATTCATACATAAAAATTTTTTTTTTGGTAAATTTACATTGTTTTTTTTTAACAACAAATAATTTAGCATTATTTGCTTTAGATGTTGGTGAGTTTTTACTCGCATTATATAAACTCTGATGCCGTTTTCTTTTTTGACAAAATATTTCAAAAAGGGGAACTATGTGGAAATATTCCCACACTATGATCTGAAAGAAGTCAATGGCTACAATTTTTTGCGATTTACGAGCGCTCTAATTTGAGACCTTTCGATTTGGATCAATTTTTAACCCCTTTCCCGTGTCCCAATCGATTTGAAAAGAAAATATTATTTTTAAAAAAACGTACCTTGTTCAGATTATGTACTTTAAAAAAAGGGGTTTTAAAAGAAATGTACTTTTTTTAAGACAAACTACTTTTTTAGAAAAGGAACCTTTGTAAAAAAGGTACTTTCTTAAGAAAATGTACATTTTTAATAAACGATACTTTCAAAGAAAATTTAGGAGAAGTTACTTTTTGAAGAAAATCTTCCTCTTTAGTCAATGGCTACAATTTTTTGCGATTTACGAGCGCTCTAATTTGAGACCTTTCGATTTGGATCAATTTTTAACCCCTTTCCCGTATCCCAATCGATCTGAAACTTTGCAGGCGCGCTCGTAGCGATAACATATATGATCTAACAATTTTTTTTAGTGTTGCCAAAACAATGGAAACTTTTACATTTTTATAGTAGAGTTGATAAAAACTATATTATATTATTACCACAACGACCGCCAAAACAACAAGTGCAGTTATGACTAATATACAACATTTAGAATAACAACCACAACAAGACAGAAAGAAACATATATTTTTTAAAATTTTTTTTTACTTCTTCAGTGATTTCTCGGGACCAATTAAACCGATTTACATGATTTTTCAAACAGAAACCTTTAAATAATGCTGGTTAATCATTCTCACTAAAAACAAGCGCCACAGTTATCCTATCGATAGAAAACAAAATTCTGCATCTGGCTGTAAATTATTATGTCCCTTAGCTTAGATCCTTGACTACAGAGCAATCTGAAAGAGAGTGAAGTTGGCAAATTGTATACATTTTTATTGATTCTTGGCGTTTCCACTATGCTTACATAATTTTTTTTTTATAGCTTAACGAATTGATTTTTCAATGAAGTAAGTTCGTAAAAATAGCTCATTTCTATAATTAACGAAAATTATTATTTTTAATAATAACACTGAAACCATTCAAATTAGAAATTCATACTTCAAAATTCAATTCTGATCAAAAATATTAATTCCAGATTGCACAGTAGTGTAGCATACCATAATAAAATTTGAAACAAGTAAGAAAATTGTAGTCGGTCTAGACCGACTATACGATACCCTATACCATACGTTTAGAGACCCTATCTCTCAGGCCCAACTAACTGGATATAGAAAATAAGCATAAACCAAATTTGAGTGGGATTTTTATTAATTTTTCGGCTGCAGATATGAAAAAGTTCATATCGGATGCTATATCTATATGGGGACTAGGCCCAAAAATGGACCGATCCTGACCATGTTTGGTAAAGTCTCTTGTATTTTGCAAAAATATATGTATACAAACAAAATTTGAGAGGAATCGGTGCAATATTTTTGTTTTTTTGATAGATTTAAGTGAAGATCGGGAAGCAGCTCTATATGGGGCCTATGACTAAGAGTTTCCAATAGGAATCATTTTTGGACTACTGATTAATGGATGTAATATATACATACAAACCCAATTTGAGTGAGATCTATATGATAATTTGGATCTTATGGCAATATATGTTGATTTCATAGGGGTCATTTGTATGGGGCTAGGTCTGAACATGAAACGATTCTCACCAATTTCAATAGCGTTCATCCTATGGCCGATAAAAGATTAAATACCAAATTTCATCAAAATATATTCATATTTGCGATCTGCAGTTTGATTACAAGCTTTACATGGACACACAGACGGACGGACGGACGGACGGACGGACATAGTTAAATCGAATCAAATAGTAATTCTGATTCGATCGGTATAATTAAAGATGGGTGTAGGTCAAATATTTTTGGTAGTTACAAACAGCAGCACAAAGTCATTATACCCAAACCACATAGTGGTATAGGTTATAAATAGTAATTTCAGTTCCAGAATAAGGGTTTGAATACGTTTATCATTCATTATTTGGTGATGTTTCTAAATATTTAATTTTTTAAATTTTTAATTAATTATTACAATAATTATATTAAATTTAATTAATTATTCAAATTTTTGAAACTTCTGCAAAAATGAATGCGTTTGTGTGAAAAAAATAAAAATTACTCGAAAATTCGATTGCAAAGGGATTCAATGCCCCTGGAGATGGTCCAATAGAAAAAATTTTGAAGCTATTTGAATTAAAAATGATTTCGAAATATAAAGGAAAGAAATTAACATTAACCTTGGTAGAGTAGTTGTTTGGTAAGAGGATTTAAAACCTCCAGAGAGGGCATTTAATATAAAAAATGGTTTTGATATATAAAATGTAAAATTAAAAAATTAGTGGAAAATCCGATTGAGGATGGGGATAAAACATGTGGGGGGTGATCCTATAAGAAATATTTCTGATGGGATATGAGATAAGAAAAGGAACAAAATTATCATAAAAATTTAAAGAATTCCTTCACTAACAAATCGCCACAGCATTTATTCATATAAAATCATTTAAAATGATTTTAAATTATTTTTAAAGTCAAATACTCCTCCGGTGTTTTAGCACCATACATTACATTTCTTCTTCGCAGAAAACAAATAATAAATATAAAAAATGTTTGCTTTAAAATTTGTTCACAGCAAAGATATTTGTTTAAAAAAAAGTTTTTCCTCTATACCACACGAGTTTGTAGTGATATTTCCAACAACGAGAAAAACTTTAGACACCTATTATTATATCGATTGACTCAAATCAATTTCACAGTCGATTTAGCGATATCGCTATGTCCGCCCGTTCATCTGTGTGTTTTGATGGATTTTTTAACATAAACTTTCGACCATACGATGCACTATGGACTATATTTTGAGAAGGCGGCCAATAATCATTTTTTTTATGGTTACTGACTTTAAAGTTTTGTCACTCATTTGAAACAAAATACCACTGAACCTCGGGAGCCAAAAAATTGCGACTCTATTCCAACTATATCACAGCGAACAGGATCTTTATATATGAACTTTCTCAGTATTTTGCTAAAATTAAAAATTCCTTTTTAAATTTTAATTTTTAAGTGACTGTAACCTTTTTGTTTTAAAAGATTTGAAAATAAAATTAATTTTGTATAATTTTGTAGCTTCTGAGTTGTTAATGTTAGAAATACAGAGTCACTGAGTCGTTCAAAATTAAAAAAAATAAAAAATTTTAAAAAGGTAAAAATTTCCCGAAAATCTCCTACTACTCTACTCCTATAGAGCATAACTCCTGCCCACCAAAAGCCATCAAAAAAATCTTGCACTATTCTGTGGTCCAAACCCTCCCCATACACTCCTATACCCCCTTTTATAGTCGCCAGTTTCCACCCGTGAGCATCAGAACAATTTTTTTGACCAATGTCAGATATTTTGTGCAAAATTTATTAATACAAAAGTTTTCCACTACGTGGTTGGGCTATATCAGTTTGATTTGATAATATCTGCGCGCAGTCAGCTCTATAACTTTCTAACAGCTTAAAATCAAATTCAAGGAGTCTATTCATCATTCGTTATGAAAATTATTTTTTATACCCTATACCACTATGTGGTTTGGGTACCTTAATAACTTTGTGCTGCTATTTGTAACTACCAAAAATACTGGACCTATATCCATCTTTTATTATACGGATCGACTCAAAATCTCTTTCTGAGTTGATTTAACGATGTCCGTCCGTCCGTCTGTGTGTTATGAATACAAAAGTTGGTCGTACCGGTGTATTTTTTTTTGCGTGAGTTTATTTGTTTTTTTATACTGACAGAAAAAGGAAACGGTAGAGTTGATACGAGTTGTTATATAAAGGGTAAAAAAATCGTTAGATGCTAATTTATTTATGGGTCTTTCGTTCCATTGCGCTTATCACAAATTTATAGCGGCTTAGAGCCGTCAACTAGTAGAGCAACAGAAATTAATGTATGGAAAAGTGAAATTCCTTCTTCAAAAAAGTAATGCAGACAAACAAAATTTGCATTCAAAATGAAATCAAAGATTTCATAAATGAAGAAGTTCAAAAAATAAAAGATCAAATGAAAAAACTTCAACCTGTCATATTTAAATTTGACCAAGACATTGAATTAAATTTTAAAATGTGTCTCACAATGATTGATTGAAAAGTTGCACAAGCTTTAACCGGAACAAAGTCATCGTCAAATTGCATTATGTGCCAAAAGACATCAAGTCAATTAAGCCAACGCCCCCTTCATGCTAGAATACGTTTTATAAAGCATATTTTTAAATTGGGTTATGATTTGGAATTTGGTTCATTAGTGAGAAAAAACAAAGAAAATGAAGAAAAAATAAAGCAAAAAAAAAAAACAAATTTAAGTCAAATATCTACAGCTAGGATTCATAATCGAGCAACCAAAACAAGGATAAGGAAACTGAAATGATGGAAATACGGCAAGGATTTTTTTCCATTCCAGAAACTGCAGCATCCATCACAGGTGTAGATTATGAATTAATAAGACAAAATCATATCACAAAATTTGGAGAGTACGCCAACAAAACAGCTATACTTTATAACGAAAAATAATCTTGACAATATATGCCATCCACAGTTCATAAAATTTTGTACCATGTGGAACAAATAATTCAAAACAATATACTACAAATAGGAGATCTATCTGAGGAAGTGCAAGAAAAAAACAAAGACTAAAGATTCTTTCGCAAGCACAACACAAGAAAAATGCCCAGATGTTGCAGTAATGGAGACCTTATCACTATTTTGTTGTGCACTTCAGATCCATATGTGTCCAACATTCGAATTGAATTAGACGAAGAAGCTAAACAACTTCTAGAAGATGAAAACCAAGGCTATTTAGAAGAAATATTTACTAAAATTGTTTGATTTAAAGTAGTTTTTCAGTATACTAACAATATAGTTAACAATATTTCTTGATTTAAAAATTTTGTATTTTATAAATTTACAATAAAAATTGATACACAAATATTTCAAAAGCCCAATAAAAAAAATATTTAACTAAAGTAAAAACATACGACTTTTTCATTGAAAGTTCTCTATCTTGAACCATTATCAGGTAACTTTTACGTTCACTGCTTAGTAAATTATATTTCAGCTCGGGCTCTTTCAAAAAAGCTAACCTTTGTCCCTTGTGAACATTAGGACTAAAAACTTTAAAGGGGCCAAAGTTTGGCATTTTCTGAAAAAATTTAACTTATATAAAAAAAAATAATCTTTTTTAACCTTTTAACACTTCACTTTCGTACTAAAATTCAACTAAAAATGAAAATGTATTTTAAACCCTCAATAACTTTTTATAGCCTATACCACTATGTGGTTTGGGTATAATGACTTTGTGCTGCTGTTTGTAACAACCAAAAACATTTTACCTAGTCCTATCTTTTATTATACCGATCGAATCAGAATCATTTCTTGAATCGATTTAATTATGTCCGTCCGTCCGTCCGTCTGTGTGTCCATGTAAAGCTTGTAATCAAACTGCAGGTCGCAAATATGAATATATTTTGATGAAATTTAGTATATAAGCTTTTATCGGCCATAGGATGTACGCTATTGAAATTGGTGAGAATCATGTTCATGTTCAGACCTAGCCCCCATAAAAATGACCCCTATGAAATCAACATAAATTGCCATAAGATCCAAATTATCATATAAATCTTAGTCAAATTGGGTTTGTATGTGTTTATTACATCCATTAATGAATAGTCCAAAAACGGTCCCTATGGGACAACTCTTGGTCATAGGCCCCATATAGAGCTGCTTCCCGATCTTCACTTAAATCTATAAAAAAAACAAAAATATTGCACTGATTCATCTCAAATTTTGTTTGTATATATTTTTGCAAAATACAAGAGACTTTACCAACCATGGTCAGGATCGGTCCATTTTTGGACCTAGTCCCCATATAGACATAGCATCCGATATGAACTTTTTCATATCTGCAGCCAAAGAAATTAATAAAAATGCCACTCAAATTTGGTTTATGCTTATTTTCTATATGCAATTAGTTGGGCCTAAGAGATAGGGTCTCTATACGCATGGTATAGGGTATCGTATAGTCGGTCTAGACCGACTATAATTTTCTTATTTGTTTATCTATAAAACTTTGTTCCTGTATTAAAGTTCATTTTAACTTAAACTTAATTGTGTTAAGCTAATAATTGGCAATACATTTCTTCGAGTGTATTTTCTTAAGCATCTTTGATTTTGTTGTTCTCCCTCAAGTTTTGTTCAATTTTCGTTATTGTTTTTTCTTATTTTTTTTTTTTTTTGTGATGAAGGGGTGTACGTAAACTGCCAAACATGTTGCTGCTTGTTTACCAAAAACAAAGCGTTTACCTGAGCGATAAGATGCTAATATAAAATTAACTGATTAAAATGCAGTTTTGCTGTTGTCTTATTGTTGTAGTTTAAAGCTATGAATATCCAAAAACTGAAACCTTTAATACTGTTAAGAAAAAAAAGAAAAAAACAAAAAGGGACCTAAATTTTACATTGTTTGTCTTAATAAGCATACGATTTTTTAATTTCTCCTCTTAAGATATCATCAATTGACTACGGCAAACATTAAACTCGCACAAAAGAAAACCATACAACCACATCATCATGATTGTATTAAAAATCAAACTCTGAATACCCGAGAAGAGACCAGAGTTTATGGTCATCATTTCATTAAACATCGATCTTTTCAACGATCGATCTTAACGTTGTTAAAAGTCGTTCTGGCCTCAAAAATGCGAGTGTGAGTTTTTGTAGTGGTAAAATGCTGCAATCACTGACTAACCTTATCTCTGTTGTGTTGTTAATATTTTATAGGTTTTACGCTGCTAAATTCACTTTTATAACCTGGTCGATACATATTTAAACGTTGATAAATACTATAAGACATTTTACAAGCATGAAAAAGGTTTAACATTTCAACTTTAATGATGTTTAATAAAAGTTCATAAAAAACGATTTAAAAATACGTTAAAAACACCAACTTTCTTTACTGTACAATGGTCTAAGCATTTTTGAAAACACTTTGAATAAAATGCAATATGCCTGCATATGTTTATTAGGCTGCATGTTTTAAACTGAGAAATCTATTGTCTATTTTATGTTACAACTAATAATAAATATAAACGAAAATATCCAACATGCAAACTTGAAAGAAACTAAGTGATCTACATCAAAACTTGGGTAAAATACAAAATTTCATTTCATCATCATCATCATCATCAACGTTTATTGTTTTATTTCGTTTTTCTGTTTGCAGTCAGAGGTTAAAAGAAATGAATTTTACAAAAATATTTTAGAGTTAAAACAAATATTTACGTAAAACAATATTTGAGGTGGAAATTATTTCGTAATAAAAAAAATGTTGAAGTTAAAAAAGTTCTAAGGCAAAAAAACATTTTTAACTTT
This sequence comes from Cordilura impudica, assembly GCA_963682025.1. NCBI lineage: Eukaryota > Metazoa > Arthropoda > Insecta > Diptera > Scathophagidae > Cordilura > Cordilura impudica. The sequence goes on from OY821519.1 coordinate 238,149,457, forward strand.
CATTCATTATTTTATGAATAGAGGGTGAAAGTTTGTATGAAAAAAATTGTCATAAGCAAATTTGTAAGATTAAAATGAAAGCAAGTAGGAGTGCTACGCGCGGTATTGCCGAATTTTTGTTACCCTCCGCCTGGGTTTTACCTTAATATCTGGACTTATTTTACTATTTAAAACAAAGTCAAACAACATATTTATAAAAATAAATTATTTTTTATAACAAAAACACTTGAATTTATATTTTTTAGAGGGGTCTGCATATTTTAGGTCATATTTTGGCACAATGACGCTCGATTTAGCCCATTATCAATACCAACCTGCTCGAAATAATGGCAAACAATATTTTCCTAACTTTACCAAAGTAAATGGTTTATTTTGTGAATGAGCTTGATTTCAGCGGACAGATAGGCGGGTTATTATAAAGATCAATACTAAATATATAGAGTTTATGGTGTCTAAAATTCATTTTTCAATACAAATGGAATGTCAAATTGATATATACCATCTGCGTAGTGTTATGGAGGATATAAAAAGTTCAGGTTAACCAACATTAACGCAAAAAAATGTGGAATTTTGATAAATTCCTCCAGATTCTTTGTCAAATTACATGTCAAAACTTTTTCAAAGCAGTTAAAAAAAATTCTAGAATAAAAATATTTTTTAAGGTGAAAAAAATTGAGGTGAAATAAAATGTTGATGCTGAAAAAAAAAATTGTTGAACACAAAAACTTTTCTGGAATTAAGAAATTTTTAAAGTGGACAAATCTTAAGGTAAAAAAATTTTTAATTTCGATAAAACTCCACCTATCAAATTCAATGTGAACGTATTTTTGGTGTAACAAATCTGTGAAAAATAGATTGATTTCAAGACTAAGAAAATTTTTAGATAAAAAATACTAAAATAAAAAATGTTTAAAAAGAAACATTACAGATGAAAAAGTGTTTTGAAACTAAATAATTTTTTTAACCTGCATGACGCACAGTGGTCGATTTGAAATATTTAGGCGGCCAAAAGTCTAAATCTTAAATACGTAGTAGGCACAAAATATGGACGTCTACGTATAGTAAACACTTCCGCGAATTACCCCCCACCCTTTTTTCAACAATCCTACGTCACCGCTTCCGTGCAGTTAAACGCAATTTGATCGTTGACTTGATAAGTATTTCTATTTGGGTGCCCAAATTATATCAAATTTCGCAATACGCATGTATGTTTATTTTAAGTTGTGTAGTGAAGTGAATGTGAAAGTGATTCCCATAGCTCAAGTAAGCTTCTATTAAATAAATAATAGTTTTAACTTTTATTTTTAACTTTCGTTATATGTAATTTTTTTAATTTCAAAAGCAATTTTGTTATGGATCAGGATTCGTCCGGATCATATTTTTTTGTTTATTGAATACGTTACACATTCAGCTTTTCAATAAAAAAACAAACAAGAGCCGCAGATTCCCGCTTATTCCTTGAAGACAGCTGTTCAAAGTATTTTGTTAAAAAAATTTAAAAAACCATTTTTTTAATTTTATGTTTTTCTTTTTTTTTTTTTAGTTATGGAGATACCTAGTTCGTCGGGGGTAAAAATAGTGACCCGTAAATGTATGTTTGAGCAAATGCAACTACAAAATTTGCCAAGTATGGATGAGAAACTGGAGTTTTTAGAAAACCACTTGCTAATTCTTGCGGAGACACTGTGGATAGAAAAAAGAGCCTTAAGCATAAATTTTCCTACATCAAACACGAATTTAAACAGAGATGGCTAAAAGCTCATAAAGTTGAAGAAGTTTTTATGAAAAACAATCAGAAGTGGTTGGAAGGCACTTTTGAAATACCAGTGCATTCGCTTAATCAACCAGGTCGTGCGAGCAAATCATTTGCGGATTCGAGTGAACGAAGCAAGAGAAGAAAAACTGGGGAAATTCGATCAAATGTTGATGATGAAATGATTATACATGCCGCACAAGTCATATTGCAAACGAAGGGAAAAAGAAATGCCTCAAAAGTGCTCAAAGATATACGAAATTCACCAACAAAGGCTAGTAAATATAGAAAAGCCTATTCCAACACCAATGAAACAATTGCTCCTTTGACCCCGTTCAAGCACTCGTAGAAGCTGATCTAACACGACGACAATATGAAATAATAAGGGCAACTAACCCAAAGCATTACCCTTGTTACGACCTTTTGTTGAAAGCAAAACAAGAATGCTACCCACCAAAGACGGCATTGAAAGTAACGGCTACCTGCGCAGAAATTAATTTACAATGCCTAATGGATCATACTATTCAACGATTATCAATCTACCAGGAAGAAGTGTTATCAACCCTTAATGAACTTGAAAGAAAGTCATTAACGATCATTTATAAATGGGGGTGTGACGGGTCACAACAAGCATGGTACAAACAAAAATTCTCGGAAGACGCCGAATCCGATGCTAATATATTTTTTTTAGTTCTTTTGTCCCACTTCAAATTATTTGTGGTAAAGAAAACAATAAAGTGTTGTGGGAAAATCCAACACCATCATCACCACGATTTTGCCGACCCATCAGATTTCGGTATGTGAAAGAAACTACAGATGTAACAAAAGAGGAAATAAGTTATGTGCAAAATGAAATTAAGAACCTCACTCCTACAAAAGTAAATATTGATGGAAAAGAATTTGCTTATAATCACATTTTAAAAATGACCATGATTGATGGCAAAGTTTGCAGTGCTGTAACCAACACGACCTCAACTAGCCGATGCTATATATGTGGCACCACTTCCAAAGATTTCAATAATTTAAGCAAAAAGAACGAGATAAGTCCCGATGCTCTTGAGTTTGTCATTTCGGTATTGCACGCAAAAATACGTACTTTTGAAAGCATTCTGAATTTGGCATATAAATTGCCCGTGAAGAAATATGGAAAGAAAAGGACCGAGGAAGAGAAAGCATTAGAAGAAGAAAGGAAAAAAGAAATCCAAGAAAGATTCCGCTTAGAAACTGGGCTGTTGGTGGACATGCCTAAAGCCAATTTTGGTAATACCAATGATGGCAATACGAGTAGGAGATTTCTTGAAAACACAGAATTAGCGGCGGACATAACAGGCATTAACCACGAATTAATACAAAGATTTAAAATCTTATTAGAGGTGATTTCAAGCGGACACAGAATAAATACAACAAAATTCGAAGAATATGCCTTCAACACCGTGCAAATATATGTGGAATTATACGGATGGCATCCCATGACTCCAACAATGCATAAATTACTATTACATGGGGCGAGCTAGATAGATAATGCACTGTTACCAATCGGCCAATTGTCGGAGGAGGCTGCAAAAGCACGAAATAAACATTTTCGGTCATACAGACAGAATTTTCAAAGAAAATTTTCAAGGGAAGAATGCAACCGTGATATTTATCAAAGATTGCTTCTTACTTCAGATCCACTCGTAAGTTGTGATAGATCGTTAAAGAAAACTTCACACAACATTTTTTTCAGTGAAGTTATATAACTATTAGAACCTGCCGAGCCCCACAGACAATCAAGTATTGAGCACGAAGAAGTCGAGATAAAAACATCTTTTAATAAGACAATTTAATGCATTTTTATTTATTTATAATTTATGAGAATAAAATGTGTTTTTATTATAAAATATATGATTTTCTTATTTATTTTTTAAAATAAATAGATAGTTTTTTTAAATACAGTCTTTCGAAGCCATTAACGTCCAAAAATATTTTTGGCCGTCTAAATATTTCAAATCGACCACTGTGTGACGTTTAACAAGAACAATGAAATAAAATATTTTATAACTATGAATTTTTAGAAATTAATCTAACGGGCTTTTTAAGGTCCTGTTTCAAAATCAAATAAAAGATTATTTATTTTTTTCCATCCGATGTTTCGTTGGGATTTTTCCAACTTCTTCAGGGATCTTTATTTAATATATAATCTTTCGTCAATTTCACATTTAACACATTTAGTGTTTACGACATAAACAATACGACATAAAAAACACAAAATTGTATAAATAAATGTAAAAATAATTTGAAAACTAAAATATCACAGTTTAAATTTCCTAATGCTAGTTATCACAATACTCATCGGACTTTATTTGACATGAACATTTTTAGAAATGTAGGATCGTGCTTTAAAGATTTAAGAAGATTAAAAAGCTTATCAAATAAAATTAAAATAGATGAAAAAGATTTTATTAACAAGTTTTGAGGTAAAAACTTACTTTGAGGTGAAATAATGTTTTTAAACACTTTTTTCCCAAACGTAACTTCACACGAAATTGATTTAAATATACGTTTTGTTTAAAAATTTAAGACACCTATTCCCATTTAGTATAATATTCATTAATATTAGTATTAATATTCAATTCCAAAATCCTTAAGGGTATTGAACATACTTTAAGTTAACAACCAGCCACGCCTTAAAAAAGTTGTAGGTGTGTTTTCGAAAGACAGAAAGGCGGACATGCTATTGATGCTCAGGAACATAGGAACTCGTATAATTAAATTTTAATGAATTAGAAAGGGAATGATAATCTTATGATGGATTTTCTAGTAAATTTGCAAACAAATGAATGAATGAATGAACTTCAATGCAGAAAATTTTCGTTAATATGTTAGTGAATTTCACTAGTACACGCATTCCGTATAAGGAAGAATTTAAAATTTTCATAAAATAACTTAAGACTAACTTCAATGATTTAAATTTAAAAAAAAAAAAAATTTAAAATATATCGTACGGCTTAGTTATACCCTCCACTCCAGTGTGCAGAGGGTATATATAAGTTTGTCATTCCGTTTGTAATAATTAGAAAAAAAATTTTGGACCCCATAAAATTTATACATTTGTGATCCTTATAACAACCGGAGTTGATATAGCGATGTCCGTCTGTCCGTCTGTCCGTCTGTGGAAATCACGATGACGGCATCAATCGGGCAGCTAGGGCGCTCGTTGGCATAAAAAATGATTCATTAACATCCTGAAAAGTTTGCTATTTAAAATCGTCCAAATCGGTCGATTAGGGCCCGAGATTTGAATGAAGAAAAAAAAAAGTCTTGAAAAAAAAAATTTTTATTATGTTGTTCTTGTCACGATCACGCCATCAATAGTGTAGCTACAGTGATCATTTTTAGTGAGAATGATTCACCAAATTCATGGGAAGATTTCTATTTCAAAAATCATTAAAATCGGTGGAACATGTCCAGGGAAATCTCTGAAAAAGTAAAAAAAAAATGAAAATGTTTTTGTGGTCGTTGTGGTAATAATATAACAGAAACAAACCCTTTGTAGATTTTTTTATCAACTCTGGTAGAAAAATTTAAAAGTTTCCATTGTTTTGGCATCACTAAATATGTTAGATCATTTCTGTCATTGCCATGAGCCTGCCTGCAAAATTTCAGATCGATTGGGTCACGGGAAAGTGGTTAAAATCGATCGAAAATTTTTTCGACAAGCAGACACTACGAGTTAATATAAAGGGAGTAAAAATTCACCAACATCTAAAGCAAATAATGCTAAAATACCTAGTTGTTAATAAAAAAAACAATTGGGCAAGTCACAATGGGTAATGTATCGTTGTATATGTTGTATCGTGTATCACTTTACAATAGTGTAAAATTGATGTTGGTAATTTTCACTGAAAAATCTGATACACGATCCAACTTCATTTGCTATGTTTAGTAAATGTTGTATATTATATCATAACATATCAGTTCCAAGTGAATGCCAGTTTTTATGAAAAAGAAAAAACAAATACATAGAATTTTATCAGCATAAATAATTATAAAATAAAATATTGCAAATAACGCAAATACATCGATAAGTTTATTTATATAAAAATTAATGTTTATATTTTTAGTATGTATTTTCTCTTTCAGTATCAACCAAAACATTTAACATTTTTTTTTTCATTATAAATTAAAATGCAAGAGGTACGTAACTAAAACTCCAGGGTATATCTCACGACCAAAAAGCAAACACTGACAAGTGTTTTCTCTTATACAAAATAGCAAAAGCGACGAAGCGATCTTTCCTCGTTGGATCGAAAAATACTAAAGAAAGCGTTTTACAATATGAAAATACAACTGAGTGTTCACAACAACTGATTGTATTGTGTATTTCAATACAACATACAATATACAACACCTGTTGTGAATTGCCCAAATGTAAATTTAGCAAAAAAATTTATGTATTAATTTATTTAAAGAGAAAAACACAAAAATAACGTTTGATGTTGTATTTTTTGTGTGTAATATTTAAATATACATACATACACATATTAGATAATACAAATAATATACATATATTATATATATGTATGTATGTATGTATATTCATAGTAACTGCATGTTAGAAATAAATCGGTTATTTTATTTACATAAAAGTATGCAGTATTTTGTTGTGGGGAAAATACATTTCTTTTGCATTAACAGAGTTTCACTTCATTTTGCTCAGCGTGACTATGCCACAGTAGATGGCGCCATAATTTTTGTTTGTTCTAATTAGCTTTGCAATAGTTATTTCTATTTTAACATGAATGTTAATATTTTCAACTAGATATCATACAGAACAATGTTAAGAGTATACTCGGGCTGGTCTTTTATTTCATACGTTTTTTCATTATTCTTTTACAAATACGAACATAAGTTTGGCATATTAACTTTTTGTTCTCTTTACAAAATAGAGTTACCGAGTTCGTCAATGAGTTTTTTGCTTACAAAACAGTTCTACATAGTTATATGGAATTATTATTCTGCTTTACCTATAAAATATCTGATTGCGATTACATCTAATTATAATCAATTATAATAAAAAGTGAAAATAAAATTTCCAATTATAAATTAGAATATATAAATTGAATTTCAGAAAACGTCGGAAATAATTTTAAATTTAGAAATATGTTTATTAATATTAATAACTTTTCAGTACCGCGATTCAGTAACTTCTTTTAACGATAGTCGAATCGTAAAAAAAAAAAAGAAAATTGCAAAATTATCAGTAAAATTTTGAAACGATATTCGCTATTGTTAAAGTCAGCTGTTGTTGTTATCTAAACGACAACCATTTTTAGGTTGTTTATTCAATCGATAAAAAACTTAAATTTTTAGGTTCATACATAAATAAAAATCATGAAATAGCGAAAATATTTTGCTTTAATTAAAAAACTTTTTTATATAAATAAAAAAATTAAATAGCATATTCAATTCATTATTTCATTTTCAAATAATAAACAGAAATATTAGTAAAAAAAATAAAGATATTAAACATAAACATAAAATCATCCTGTCAAACACGAAGTAATTTGTTTTTTTCTATTCTTTGTGTTTTTCGCTTATTTTGACAGAGATGCCACTCCTTTACCATTTAAATAAATAGAAAAACAGATTTGTCGATATTAATTTAAATTCAATGAATTTAAGAAAACCTCAAATGACATTTTAGAATTGCTAACATAAAAATTGTTATATAAGTAAACGTAATTTTATGAGAATGTTATTTTTTATATATAAATTTTCACAATTTTTTTTGGATGAAAATTTGAAGTTTTTCAGAAAATAAAGATAACATTAAATTATTTTATTTAAAATGCTTGGGACTTTTCGTTTTTTGCGTTTTTCATCCCTAATTTGATTATTTATTATTATAAATTTTTCTCTATGTTTTCAAAATATGGCAATATTTTAAAAAAAGTTGAGAGAGCTTTTTTTTTTGGTTATTATTTTGTTACTCCATCCGACCTATATGGCCACAGTGAAGAAATATTTGGCCAGTTAAAAGAAACTGTACAGCCATCTCCAATTAGCACGATTTAATGCATATAGCCACTCTACACAACCATTACCTTTGCAATGGAGGTTAGGGCGAGCTATTTAATTAGCAAAAACTAAATTAAACGAGAAGTTATGTCATATAACCGGAAACGCATGCATATATGTATGTATATGACCTAAATGCATGCCGATCAGCAACTACGATGACCAAAAAGCAAACACCGAAATAAATCCGAAATAATAGAAAAGACGAAAACCAACCCAAAGAATTTTCTGAAATAATTTGGTATTAAGTTTAACAAATTGTTTACTTTTTCCAATATTTTGTTTACATTTATTATCAATACTCAAACCGAGGTGGAGGGTATCAAAGATTCGGCACAGCCGAATTTAACACTCTTACTTGTTTTTGAATGCTTTCTTTCAAGGCTCTGGTTTTAGCTTTAAGTCACAAATTATTTTATGCTATTACATTCCATAAGTAAATCGTTTATTTTGCTATGATGATTAGTTGTTTATTGCACAGTGCGGTGCAGTATATTGGCCCCCCAATTCTACGCCCCTTTTTGATTTTTGTTTTACTTTCTTGTTTCAGTGTGCATGTATTACAGTTGTTTGTAATCAGCCGCCTTCAAACTCAACAACTCGTCATGTACATAAACTGAGAAAAGAAAACTTACATACTTGTTTTTAGTTTACAATGTGCTGTCAGCATAAATGAAGAAAAATGATGAAACCAATCAATAAATCACAAGAATTGACTGAAATTAATTTCAATTACGCACGAAATAACAGAAAAATTTTGAACACACACAATGTCAAAACATTCAACCATCCATCTAGCGTTACTCGTGCAATAATATTAAACATTATTCCAAAATGAAAAAAAGAAAGAAAAAACTGTTAAACAACATGCAATTGAAACAGTTTATCAAAGAGTTATTATTTTTGATTTGCAAGTAACATTGTAGGGGCAAACAGACAGACAGACAGACAGACCGACACACGTACTCATACCTTATGGTGTATTTGAAATCATAAACGACTTGAAACGATTTCCAAATAGAGTGATATTGATACTTGTGCAATCAATTCAAATTTTGTTGATTGAAAGCAATTTGAAATGTCATGAGAACATAACGACTTATTAAGACGAAAAACGCGATGTTATCTGTTGATTTTGTAAGAATATCCAACACAAATACAATTTATTATTTCTCTGATTTTTCAAAAACAATTGAATCAATTTTATGGTTTGAAGTTATTTAAAGGCAGCTGTTTGATTCTTTAAAATATATAATTTAAGATTTCATGTAGACTATTCTCACCGGTTTTGATGCTGTAGCGGGGCAAGGGCTCATTAACTTGAAGATTCAATTTCTGATCTAAGCAACAACATAGTCTTTCAAAGGATTATATTAATCTCTCAAAACCTTAAGATTGGCAATTATAATTTTTTTTTTTTTTTCAAATTATCATCTAAAATTTTATATAAGTTTTGATGAAAGTTAACATAGAATTTGTCGTTAACATAGAAAAGTTAACATAGAAAATTGTTATAAAATTTTATTTGTTGTAAAATCATACCATAAGATCAAAGAGTTAATTGTTTTGATTTGTAAAATGTTTGATTTAAGGTTAACAAAAAAAAATTTAATGCAAAAATTTAATGTGCATTTTTTTGAGTTGAAAGAAAATTAGAAATTATTTTTTAAAGAAAATAAAAACAACATCTAATAGAAGTGAAATATGCGAAAGTAAAAATTATTATAAAATTAAATGAGTAATTTCAATACCACAGCTTTATGAAATTTCTGATCCTCCCCACCTGAGGACGTCTTGTTAAAATATGTCACATTCGAGGTGAAAATATTTTCTTTAAATAAAAAACTTTTTGAGGCAGAAAATAGTTTTAAAAAGTTAAATAAAAGAAGCAAGAAACATTTTCTGAGAAAAAGTTTTTTGGCATGGATGAAGGAAAAAATAAAGTACGCAGCTGAAAAAATTTATACAGATATTTACGGTGAGAAAATTCTGAGACAGAACATCATTTCCCTATAAAAATAACATTGGGAAGGTTAAGTAGCGAGGTTAGGCAAAATTGAGATGAGGTGAAAAAAATTTTAGTCCAAAAATTATTCTAAAGGTAGAACTAAAAGTTTAAAGTAGAAAAGAAAAATAGTTGAATGTAAGGATATATAAACAAAAAATATTAAAATTGAAAAAAGTTAGAGGTGAAAAAATTTCAGAGTTGATTAACTCATTTCGGTTAGAGTAAAAAGAAATTTAATGTCTCCGTTAAAAAAAAAAAATTCCTTAACATTTTATAGGATGAAAAAATCTTACGGCGGAAAGAAATTTTTAGATAAAAAAAATTCTAAGATGAGGATTTTTTATATTTAAAATATAGAAAATTTTTTCAGGAAAACAAAATCTTTTCCAGTAATCTTAACAAATAGAATCTTGTTTTTTTTTAATTTTTATATATGGAACGTTTCATGTCAAGCGACCAAACATTTGAAACCGATGTCTTCCTATCGGGATGAAATTTGCAACAACGTTAGTTGGATAGTTCTTAAGACACAATTTTTCAACAAGATCTGTCAAGAACTCTCTTAGAGGGGATCAAAATTGACATTTTGGCCAAACAGGTGCTTTTTTTTATCCATGTAACTTTTTGCCTATTGTTCTTAGCAAAATTTGTCCTAAATAGTTTAGATAGTTATTTATTATTATTATTATTTGGGTATTTATTATAATGTAAAATTACAATAAACTTAATTCTAAAGTACTAGCTACTTAAGCTATCGGCTTAAGAGACAGCTATTTCTTCAATCTTACGGGAAAAAATATTTTTGCCTTTTTTTGCAAAATCAAAAATTGTTTTAAAAAAAATTTTTAGAAAAAAATTTTGTTTAAAACAATTAAATTATAGTATAATATTGGATTTTCGAAATTTCAATCAATAAATTATTTAATTACATGATGGTAAACTTAATTTACAAAGAGAGGGAAAATAATAAAAACCATGTTCTTATGGGATTGCTTTTTTTCATATAAATTTTATATGGTTCGTAACGTTTTGTTTTATAGTATAGGGAAATTTGAATTTTAGAAAAATTTCATTATCATATCTCTGTGGTTTTCTAGAATAACCGCGTATGTCATAAAATCAAAATGTTCAGGGGAGCCAAAAAACGTTACATTTGAAATTATGGGCTCGATATAAAGGGTTTAGAGCTTTTCATTTAACAGTCCTGTAGGTATGGGCAATAAATACTTCATATAAAATTTTGAGTCACAAATCTTCAGAGGAATGGATCCTGGAGAAGGACGAAAAAAACAATATGTAAATTACACTTAAAGTGCTACCAATGCTACCACCCATGTAGACATAAGTTGTTGTTAATTGAAAAGTGAATTTTTTTTGTTCGTTAACAAAAAGTTAACGGGACTTAGGATGAGAATATAACAACGTATCAAGGATAATAGTAACAAAAAATAACAGAAAAAAACACAAAAGTTTTTACAAGTGGTTATAAACTGAAAACTAATCTAAAATTATTTTTCAATTTTTTTCATTAATAACAACGTATGTCGCTATGTGTTGTTTTCTGAAAAAAAAATTTGTCAGCGATCAAACGTAGGTTGACACATATACGTCGTAAGTGCTGCAAATTAATTTAATAAACATTTAAGTTACGTCGTTATTTAAAGAAAATCTCAGAAAAGGTCAATATCTTAAAAAAAAAAAAATTAACACATGTAAAGACCGTTAAAAATTAATATAATTGGTATCGCTAACTCAAAACTGACAAAAATGGACATATGCGGTTATTCCAGAAAACCAAAGATCTGTAAGTTTAAGATAAGGAGATTAAATTTATTTTAAAAATTTTAACTTTCCACAAATCAGAACCCCAAAATTTACAGGGGATAAAGAAATGCAAATAATTTTTTTTTTGTTTTCTGAAAGTGAAGCTGTTGTGGAAACGTTTCAACTATGTTGAAGATAAAAGAAATTTATAAAAAAATGTTCTACCTTAATTGTTCGATCTTAAAGTAAATGTGTAAACTTCTTAAAAGGTAAATAGGGATTTAATATTTGAGGTCGAGACCTGATTTTGGAAATTTTTAATCCTTATTTACAATTTGAAAGGTCGGATGAAACCTCATTTTCTTTTCTGACAAAAATGTCGCCCTTTTTTTGCCCTTTTTTGGAAAAGTGTATTTTTTTGTATATTCTGAATTAGGAGCAACCTTATATTATATATCAATCGAAAGGTCTCAAAGTGCTGTGTTTAGAAAATTTTGATTATTATCCTCGTGGAAGTCATAGGGTGAAAATATTCAAAAAAGGGGAACAATGGGGAAATATTCTCACTCTATGACCTGAAAGAAGTCAATGGCTGGATTTTTTTGTGATTTACGAGGGCTCGACTTTGAGACCTTTCGATTGCTGTATAAGATAAGGTTGCTCTTATTTCAGAATATATAAATAAATACATTTTTCGAAAAGAGGGCAAAAAAAAATTCGACATTTTTTGTCAGGAAAGAAAACGGCATAAGTTTTTTTTTAAAGAAAAATCGCTCTAATTTTAATTTTTAATTTTTGGAAAGAAGAAAAAAGGTTCCTACAACACTGATAGAGAGTTACTTTGTTGTGGTTCTAGACAATTTCAACAAAAATGAATTTCGATTTATTCCAAAATTTTTATTTGGGCCAAAAACATTTTGCTATTTTTCACTAAAAAAATTATTGTACACTTATAAAGTATGCATACATTTTCATTGAAAAAACGATATGAGAAATAATATTATATCAAGATTTAAATTATAAAAAAAAACATACCTTATCTGGCAAATTATATAATGTATTTTTGTCCTCCAGACTCATTATGTATTAGACCGCGCGAACCGATTACCGTTTATTTAAGCAAAACATTTTTACACTTACATTAAATTAAAAAGCGATATTCAATATCTCCTCTTTACACTTTCTCTGATGATGTTTTAGTTAAATACCACCATTACAAAAACAAACTACACTTATTTGCCTCTCATTAATTTTATATAGCTTTGGCAAGATTTGATAAAACATTGAAAAACTTTAAGCTTTTTCTATTAAACATCACTTTTGATGTGCTAAATTTACTGAGAGTAATTTTTTTTTTCTAAATCAGACACAGAGAATTTTAATGCATGATTTGACTTGCTTTCGAAGAAAAGAATTAGGAAATAACAACAACACTTATTTTATTATGTAATTTAATGCAATTTTTTTAGGAACATTTACGTGTACTATATTTTATATTTCAAAGAAAAATAAAAACACTTGCACTATTTTATACAAAACCAGATTTATACAAATAGAATTGTATAATTTTTTATTAACAGAAACACTTTTTCACAATAATTACCAATATTTATAACGAACGACACGAAAACACGTCTTAACGAAATGAAAGAAATACCGAAACTAAAAATTGCCAATAATATAGAGTTACCATTAATCCGATTATGTGTGCTAGTAACGGGAACATATAAATTAATTTTTAATTCGTAAATCAGACCATTTCTACAAAATTTTTAAAACAAATTTTTGAATTTCGATTATTTTGAAATTTTTAGTTGGGCAAAAAATAATATACAGGTGGTTTCATAATTCCTGATATATGATGAAAAAATATACACATGTAACATGGATATCACAGATTTTATTTTTAGTAGTACATTAATGCTATCTAAATAAAATTTTTAATTTATTATATGCTTGAAAAACTATAAAAATCATAGTTTTTCCTATATAATTTTTTTTTTCAAGTGTAAAATAAATAATAATAAAATAATTCTTCGATCAGGGTTCTATCAGTCCTTCAAAGTAAATATTTTAATAAAAATCTGTATTTTTGATTGTATTAACAGAAACTTAACAGCTAATAATTTTTTTTTATGATAAAATATTTATTGTTTAGACAACAGAATCGTTATCTTCTTCAACCAGAAATTCGGCTATTACTTTCATCTTAAGTTGGTAGTTGCAATGAAGAGATTCACTTTGTGTGCAGATATTGATGACTTAACTTAAAAAAGTTAAAGGACATATACTACAAACCATAAAAAAGAACTAGGATAACTAGAAAAATGTACTTGAAGTAATATGGTGACCAATTTCTTTTTATCAAGAAATGGGATCCGAGGGAACCCATAACGAAATACTGATGCAAAATGCCGTGTTTCTGCTAGAATATATTTAAGTGAAGCTAGATATCGTGGTAGAGTCGCTCGACGTAAACCGTACATGTCATTAGTGAACTACGAATATCTTAGTGCAGAATTTTTTAATTCAGTCAGTTTTTCAGAAGAAGTATTATCTGTATATTTGGTATCAAAAACCGTGGTGCAGTCAAAACGGTGGTGGTGGAACTGTCGCGTGGAGTTGAATGGTGGCTGGTGGTTTGGGTCAGATTTTGTTTTCTTTCATAGAAGACTACATTAATTAATAATCTACAACTGCGCTCTCTATCCTGCATATATCTACTTTTTTAAATAAGAAAGAGTATACAAGGAGAGTAGAGCGCAGTTGCAAAACCTTTTTGCATTTAGTGTCTTTTGAAAAAAAGCAAATGCAATTTTAATGCGGCCTACACACGAGGCAACCAGTTGAAGCAATGGAAGCAACCAACGAAAAATATCAAAACTTTTTGATATTTCTGGCTAATTGAGGCAACCGTTGATACAACCATTGCTTCAACTGGTTGCCTCGTGCGTAGGCCGCTTAATAAACGTTGTCTCAGTGTTGCCATTGTTGGGTGTTGCCCCCCCTATATTTAGGGGTTTTTTCAAGTTTAGTTAATTTATACGGGATAATAATCAGTTTTTAGGGGTTTTTCAAAAAGTTATATTTTAATAATTATTAAATTTTAGAACTATAACGCAATATTTAATGGACACGATAAAAATTTGTATGAAGAATTGAAAAATTTCAAATATTTTTAATATAAATTTTAGAGGTTTCGTAACGTTTTTTTATAGTATGGACTTATAAATAATTAAGAAAATTATATTATTTTAGAAAAATTTATTAACCATTTCTGTAAGTTTAAGATTAATAGATTAAATTTATTATAAAAATTTTAACTTTCCAGAAATCAGAATTAAAAATAAGTGCAAGTAAATTTTAAATTTAAAATTTTTTGTTTTCTGAAAGTGAAGTTGTTCTGGAAACGTTTCATCTATGTTTAATATAAAAGAAATTTATAAAAAAATGTTCTACCTTATGATCTTAAAGGAAAATGGGTAAATGTTTTAAAATGTTTTATTTTCAAAATTTAATATATTTAAGGTATTTAAATTTTTTTTGGCTAATAAAATAATATTGAATAAATTACATAACCTAAATAAAAAAGTTTGATTTAATTCGAAAATTTTTAAGATTTTTTTTTAAAGAAAAATCGGTCTATTATAAGTAGGCACTTTTATACCTAATACCACTATGTGGTTGGGGTATTGTGACTTTGTGCTGCTGTTTGTAACAACCAAAAATATTTGACCTACACCCATCTTTAATTATACCGATCGAATCAGAATCACTATCTGATTCGATTTAACGATGTCCGTCCGTCTGTCCGTCTGTGTGTCCATGTAAAGCTTGTAATCAAACTGCAGGTCGCAAATATGAATATATTTCGCTGAAATTTGGCATATAAGCCTTTATCGGCCATGGGATAAACGCTATTGAAATTGGTGAGAATCGGTCCATGTTCAGACCTAGCCCCCATACAAATGACCCCTATGAAATCAACATATATTGCCATAAGACCCAAATTATCATACAAATCTTAATCAAATTGGGTTTGTATGTATATATTACATCCATTAATCAGTAGTCCAAAAATGATCCCTATTGGACAACTCTTAGTCATAGGCCCCATATAGGGCTGCTTCCCGATCTTCACTTAAATCTATTAAAAAACAAAAATATTGCACTGATTCTTCTCAGATTTGGTTTGTATATATTTTTGCAAAATACAAGAGACTTTTCCAAACATGATCAGGATTGGTCCATTTTTGGACCTAGTCCCCATATAGATATAGCATCCGATATGAACTTTTTCATATCTGCAGCCAAAAAAATTAATAAAAATCCCACTCAAATTTGGTTTATGCTTATTTTCTATATCCAGTTAGTTGGGTCTATGAGATAGGGTCTCTAAACGCAAGGTATAGGGTATCGTATAGTCGGTCTAGACCGACTATAATTTTCTTACTTCTTTAATTTTTGAAAAGAAGAAAAAAGTTTCCTACAACTCTGATAGAGAGTTACTTTTTTGTGGTTCAGGGCACCATACAAAAAAAAATTTTTCAAACTAGACAATTTCAATAAAAATGAATTTCGATTTATTCGAAAATTTTTATTTGGGCATTTGCTATTTTTCACTTAATTTAAAACTGTACATATGTATATTTAAAAAGTATGCATACATTTTCATTGAAAAAAAGATATGAAAAATAATATTATACCTATCAGGATTTAAATCATTAAAAAAAACATACCTTATCTGGCAAATTATATAATGTATTTTTTTCCTCCAGACTCATTATGTATTAGACCGCGCGAACCGATTACCGTTTATTTAAGCAAAGAACTTTTACACTTACATTTAATAAAAAAGAGATATTCAATATCTCCTCTTTACACTTTCTCTTATGATGTTTTTAGTTAAACACCACCATTACAAAAACAAACTACGCTTATTTGCCTCTTATTAATTTACATCTACATAGCTTTGGCAAGATTTGATAAACATTGAAAACTTTAAGCTTTTACTATTAAACATCACTTTTGATGAGCTAAATTTACTCAGAGAGTAATATTTTTTTTTAAAGTCTGCCACAAAGAATTGTAATGCATAATTTGACTAGCTTTCAAAGAAAAGAAATAGGAAAAACAACAACACTTATTTTATGACGTAATTTAAAGCAATTTTTTTAGGAACTACATATTATATATTAATATTTCAAATAAATAAAAACAAATAAGGAATATTTCATACAATGCCAGATTTATTGTATAACTTTTTATTAACAAAATCACTTTTTCACAATAATTACTAATATCTAACGGGAGATTTTTTAAGAGCTTGATAACTTTTTTAAAAAAAAAAACGCATAAAATTTGCAAAATCTCATCGGTTCTTTATTTGAAACGTTAGATTGGTCCATGACATTTACTTTTTGAAGATAATTTCATTTAAATGTTGACCGCGGCTGCATCTTAGGTGGTCCATTCGGAAAGTCCAATTTTGGGCAACTTTTTCGAGCATTTCGGCCGGAATAGCCCGAATTTCTTCGGAAATGTTGTCTTCCAAAGCTGGAATAGTTGCTGGCTTATTTCTGTAGACTTTAGACTTGACGTAGCCCCACAAAAAATAGTCTAAAGGCGTCAAATCGCATGATCTTGGTGGCCAACTTACCGGTCCATTTCTTGAGATGAATTGTTCTCCGAAGTTTTCCCTCAAAATGGCCATAGAATCGCGAGCTGTGTGGCATGTAGCGCCATCTTGTTGAAACCACATGTCAACCAAGTTCAGTTCTTCCATTTTTGGCAACAAAAAGTTTGTTAGCATCGAACGATAGCGATCGCCATTCACCGTAACGTTGCGTCCAACAGCATCTTTGAAAAAATACGGTCCAATGATTCCACCAGCGTACAAACCACACCAAACAGTGCATTTTTCGGGATGCATGGGCAGTTCTTGAACGGCTTCTGGTTGCTCTTCACTCCAAATACGGCAATTTTGCTTATTTACGAAGCCATTCAACCAGAAATGAGCCTCATCGCTGAACAAAATTTGTCGATAAAAAAGCGGATTTTCTGCCAACTTTTCTAGGGCCCATTCACTGAAAATTAGACGTTGTGGCAGATCGTTCGGCTTCAGTTCTTGCACGAGCTGTATTTTATACGGTTTTACACCAAGATCTTTGCGTAAAATCTTCCATGTGGTCGAATAACACAAACCCAATTGCTGCGAACGGCGACGAATCGACATTTCACGGTCTTCCGTAACACTCTCAGAAACAGACGCAATATTCTCTTCTGTACGCACTGTACGCATTCGTGTGGTTGGTTTAATGTCCAATAAAGTAAACTGAGTGCGAAACTTGGTCACAATCGCATTAATTGTTTGCTCACTTGGTCGATTATGTAGACCATAAATCGGACGTAAAGCGCGAAACACATTTCGAACCGAACACTGATTTTGGTAATAAAATTCAATGATTTGCAAGCGTTGCTCGTTAGTAAGTCTATTCATGATGAAATGTCAAAGCATACTGAGCATCTTTCTCTTTGACACCATGTCTGAAATCCCACGTGATCTGTCAAATACTAATGCATGAAAATCCTAACCTCAAAAAAATCACCCGTTATAATAAAACGACACGGAAACACGTCTTATCGAAATGAAAGAACTACCGAAACCAAAAATTGCCAAAAATAAAGAGTAACCATTATTCCGGTTATGTGTACGGGAACATATAAGGGGCGTTTCATGTCAAGTGATCCAACTTTTGAAACCGATGTCGTCCGATCGGGGTGAAATTAGCTTAGTCCTATTGGATAGTAGTTTACACACAATTTTTCAACAAGATCGGTCCAGAACTCTGTGAGATAGAGGTGGTCAAAATTAGACTTTTTGACCAAGCAGGTGCTATTTTCATCCATGTAACTTTTTAATTATTTTTCTCTGCAAAATTTGTCCCAAATATGTAGTTTAGATAGTAATTTTTTCAGTCTTTCGGAAAAAAAATTTAAGAAAAATTTTTTGACTTTTTTTCAAAAAAGAATTTTTTTTGCTCAAAAGAAAGCTTAGGCTTTTTGTTTTAACCCATTATCGGCCACTACCAGAAATCGCAGGAATTTTTTGAATTCCTTTTAAATACTTACTTTTAGGAGCTCAATTTAGAAAAATTTAAAAAAAAAAAATTATTTAATTGTTGTTCTCTAGATATGAAGTGGTCGAAAAATCGACCATTGGCCAGAAGTCAACATCTACATGTATAAACAAGTAAGAAAATTATAGTCGGTCTAGACCGACTATACGATACCCTATACCATGCGTTTAGAAACCATATCTCTTATGCCCAACTAACTGGAATAGAAAATAAGCAAAAACCAAATTTGAGTGGGATTTTTATTAATTTTTTTGCCTGCAGATATGAAAAAGTTCATATCGGATGCTATATCTATGTGGGGACTAGGTCCAAAAATGGAGCGATCCTGATCATATTTGGTAAAGTCTCTTGTATTTTGCAAAAATATATACAAACAAAATTTGAGAAGAATCAGTGCAATATTTTTGTTTTTTAATAGATTTAAGCGAAGATCGGGAAGCAGCTCTAAATGGGGCCAAAGGAATCATTTTTGGACTACTCATTAATGGATGTAATGAACGCATACAAACCCAATTTGAGTAAGATCTATATGACAATTTGGATCTTATGGCAATTTATGTCGATCTCATAGGGGAAATTTGTATGGGGACTAGGTCTGAACATGGACCGCTTCTCACCAATTTCAACAGCGTTCATCCCATGGCCGATAAAAGCTTATATACCAAATTTCATCAAAATATGTTCATATTTGCGACCTGCAGTTTGATTACAAAGTTTACATGGACACACATACGGACGGACGGACGGACGGACATTGTTAAATCAACTCAGAAAGTGATTCTGATTCGATCGGTATAATTAAAGATGGGTCTAGGTCAAATATTTTTAGTTGTTACAAACAGCAGCACAAAGTCATTATACCCAAACCACTTAGTGGTATAGGGTATAATAAAGAAATGCGTTTTTTTACGAATATTTAGCTTTAAGCACCATGATTTGAATCCGAACCGAAACGGGTTTCCGCGAATAAACATCTTGCACGAGTGTCTTCCAAAATAGGGTATCATCTGTTCATCTGTAGATAAGATGTGGCTGAAAACTCCGAACTGCATAAATTTTTCATTGAGAGCATCAATAATCGGTCGGATTTTCGCAAAGCGATCTGCTACGTTCACATTGTTGTTATCCGAGAGATGGAGAAATCTTTTTATGACTTTGAATCGATTTCGGCTCATCATTTGCTTCACCATAAGTACTCCCATGTCCTGCTGAACTGAGCAATAATTATCGATGTGTGGCAGCGTGTGATACCCTGATAGGTACAATATACCAATGAAGCGCCGCATTTCATTTGGTGTCACATCAATGGTTGCATTATTTTGAGTGGCATATAAATTCGTGAAGTGAATAATATCCTGGATCAATGTTCCATCAAAATACAATGAAAATATGTCATACGGTGACATACCACCTACACAAAGTCAAAAACTAAAAATTAAGACTCTAAAACGACTTAGGCCCGGTTGTTCAATAGTCAAACAACTGATGAATAAGCTATCTATCGAATAAATTTTTTAAATTCTGTCAAATTCAATACAAATTTTACAAATTTATTCGCTAGAAATCTGAGGTTTGTTTGTCTATTGAACAACCGGGCCAAAATGATATTAAAAAAAAATTGTTCACTTACCAATTTTTGCGCAAATTTCTTCCTTTTTCAAACCTTCCACGTTGATTGGTGCTCTGGTGTAAGTAAAATCCCCAGGTTTCTGCCAATCAGGAACTTCAAAATCTGCCTTTCCTTTGAATAAGGATGGATTAACAGCTTTTTTAGGTGTTCCACGTCTTATTCCTTTGAATAAGGATGGATTAACAACTTTTTTAGGTGTTCCACGTCTTTTTGCGGCTTTCGATGTTGATGGTTGCGGCTCTTCAGTATCATTAGGTATTAAGTCATTGTCTCGAACGTACTGTAACTCCACTTCCCCAGTAATTTCATTCGCACAATTATCATTGCCATCATTTAGAGCAATTTGATTATCGTCGATATCTTCTTCATCAGTCACATGGGCTACTTTAGGTGGAATATACACGACATCAACATCTTTTGAACTCCTCGTCATCCGAATACGGCTCGTTCAAAGCAGCCATGATTTCTACCATGGTTAACACGTTTCGAAAAGGCATTTTCTTTATATAAAACCACACCAAAATGCAATTATCTCACTTTGATTTGCCACACATACGTCTGCTCTGCAGAAAAGAATAACAATTATGACAAAGCAACAGCGAAAATAAAAAGAAATTCGCAGAATTTTTCACAGCCTACTAGCAAAATTTCAAATTCAATTAAATAACTACTTGACGACTTCTGGCCAGTGGTCGATTTTTCGACCACCAAAAATAACGCTCTTCTGGGAAGTAGAAAACTTTCAATATTGTTGCAGATATCAATTGATTATTGTTATTTGGTCTTTCCGCTTCCTCAACATGCAAAAATAAAATAAGTAATTTAGTTTTAAGACTTTTTACTGACTTTTGAAAATTGGTCCAAAAAAAGTCCTTTCTTCTTCCTTTCACGAAAATCTGCAAACTTTTATTTTTTTACGAAAAGCTAAAATCAATGCGTTAACAAAAGACCAAAATTGTCTTATGCATCAACGGATTAAACAAAACATATCTAACGTTTGAGTTACATCGCTTCAAAGTTGCTGGTCGAAAAATCGACCAGCGGCCGAAAATGGGTTAAAAACTTTTTGGTCGCTTAATGAGATGCGAGTGGGATATCTATCAAAAAAAAAAAAAAATGTTTTGTAACTCAAGACAATGGTTTTTCAATTTTTAGCATATGCACTAATTTGAATTTTTTCCTACTAGTGTGTGTTTCTAAAACCTTAAAAATAAAGCATATACTGAGAAACTAGACAAATAAACCTATCCGACAGTATGTAACATACCTAACTAAAATTGCATACCTTCGATACTGTAATACACGTAAAAATCACGTAAAAAATCACTTTTTCTCTATAGAAATGTTGAAAAATTATTTTTTTTTATTTATTCGTAATAATAGTTATATTAATATATGTAATTATTTTTTATTTATTCGTAATAATTTTTATGTGACCTTCTCCGATAAAAGGGACCTAGTGTGTGAAAATTAAGTTTTGAGAAAAACCCGCGTTTAAAGTTTCCACACTCTTTTAGGTACCAGGAATCCACCGTTCTTGACACAACCCGTTTTTTGACACACTTGGTCCCTTTGATCGGAGAAGGTCATATATAATAATAATGAAATTAAAAAGACAAATAATTTAATAAAATTTAATCTAACTCATATTAGATACATTTATGTATGTCATTTTCAATTAATTTACTGTTGCTGATGAAGTATTTAAGTTTTGTAAATTTTTAAAAATACCCAGTCATTTATTCTGCTTATTTATCGCCTTTATTTGCAGCTTTTTTGTCAATCTTTTCTTGGCGTAACTAGGTTCAGCTGTTGATTAAAGTGATGTTGAAGGAAATCAACTTCAAGTACTTAACAGATGATTCGCCAGAAGATTTACACGATTACCGCGGATGCCTTAAATTGACTATGTGTCCTAATGCAACAACTTCTTGCCACTTAGGTGAATGTTCAAATTGCCCGGGAACCACATTCATTAAAGAGTATTTAATCAACTCTTTTGAACGCGAATATATAGCGGGTCACTTGACATGAAACGTTCCATATTTATTAATAATTTTTTTTAAATTTCTTTTTTTAGAAATTGAAAATATTATTATTTTTTTAATATAACGTTACACTTAGGTAAAAATATTTTTTCACGTAAACAAAATTTATGTGTTAGTTATACCCTCTACACCAATGTGCAAAGGTTATATATAAGTTCGTCATTCCATTTTAAATAATTAGAAAAAAAATCTTGTCCCCGTAAAATAAATATATTCTTGAGCCTTATTTCATGCAAAATTAATATAGCGATATTCGTCTGTCCGTCTGTTGATCTGCGGATAAAACGATCTCGCCCGTAATAGGTCAGCAGGGTTGCTCATTTTGAATGAAAATGATTTGTTGACATCCTGAGCAGGTCACTGTTTAAAATCATCGAAACCGGGTCAATAGGTCCCGAGATTTCAATGAAAGTTTAAAAAAAATTTTTTCAAAAAATATGTTGTACTTATTTTTAGCATTGAATTTAAACTAGTGCTTATAAAAATAAAAAACTCCTAGGCTTTATCAGAAGCTTTAGTGGCTCAATTAAACTACAATTAAAAAAATAACGAATATCTGTTTCTTGATTGTAGTAGGTTTTAGCCCATGTCTTTTCTTGTTTTCGTATGACCCAGCAATATTGTTTTAATAAAAATATTTATTTTAATTTTAATGTATATGAAACGAATTTTTAAGATGAAAAATATGTGTTTTAAGTGTGAATGACGTATTTGTGTTAAAAATATTTTTTTGGGAAAAAGATTTTTTTTAATAAAGAAAAATTATAAAATATGCAAAGATTTTAGAGGTGAAAAAATTAAATTTTCTTGTTTAAAAATCACTTAGGAACAGGGCTGTCAACTCTGTGCTTTTAGCACTGTTTTCAGTGCTTTTTAAAATTTTCAGTGTCTCCAAATCTTTATATTGCCCAAAAAAAAAAAATTTTTTATTTTAAAAAAAATTTTTTTTATTATAAAAACACCAATTTTTTTACAGTGTAAATATCTTAAGTTTCACTTTTACTTTTGAATGCAAGTATGCCCAGTTTACACGCTGTACTAAAAATATCTAATCTTGCTATTAAACTTTTGTCGGTCCTTTATTCAAACCTTGAAGTTGAAAGGGGTTTTAGCGACTTGAACCTTTTCAAATGCAAAACTAGAAATCGAATGTCATTATATTCAGTTAATGATGCTTTACTTCACAATAAAAATGGATTGAAAAGAGAAATTTCATATACCTGATGAAGTAAATATTTTTATTAATAATAATGATGTTTATAAAACATCAGAATTTCAAATTATAGCCGTTTTATGGCCGGCTGAAAGTGATGATGAGGAAACAATAGACTTTTAAATTTAAATTAAAAATTTAAATTAATAATTCTTGTTTGTCCAAAATACAAAGAATATTTAATTTTAATAGATTTTTTTTTATTTGTTTTTAGATTATTTAATCTTATTTTGACTTTTTGTTCTTTTTCACAGTTAAAAACAGTATTTGTGAATCAAAAGTAATAAAGAAATATATAAAAATATATACTAAAAAAAAAAAACGGAAAATTTAGTGTTTTTAGTTACGCATTTTTTTGATCGGTTTTGATCAGAGTTCATAAAAAAACACACACTGAATAAAAAAACTCGTACATATATGTAAACAAACATAACTTAGACCAACACACACATATTTTTATTTTCATACCAATTATGTTTGTTTTTAAATTTTCTTCGGTGCCCAACACAACCATGACTGTGTTCGTTTTAATATTTCGTTATTTACACGAACATTTTTGTATCACATACCAAAATGTGTTGCTTTATTTGAAGTTCATGTTCTGGTACGTGTACTGAAAAAAAACACAGAACATGTACAATAAACAGGTTCGAGTTCAGTTATATTTTAAGTCGTGTTTATATTTTAAGTCGTGTTGTGGCTCGTGTAGTGAGAAAAAAACAGAACATGTACAATAAACAGGTTCGAGTTCAGTTATATTTTAAGTCGTGTTTAAAATATAACTGAACTCGAACCTTTTTATTGTACATGTTCTGTTTTTTTCTCACTACACGAGCCACAACACGACTTAAAATATAACTGAACTCGAACCTGTTTATTGTACATGTTCTGTGTTTTTTTTCAGTACACGTACCAGAACATGAACTTCAAATAAAGCAACACATTTTGGTATGTGATACAAAAATGTTCGTGTAAATTACGAAATATTAAAACGAACACAGTCATGGTTGTGATGGGCACCGTAGAAAATTTAGAAACGCACATAATTGATATGAAAATAAAGATATGTGTTGGCTGCTTTTGAACAGAACATTGTGTGTTTCATGTGTGTATTTTCTGAACCTTGGTTTTGATGGTTTGCGATATTTTAAAGTTAACAAGCCCGCTTAGGAAAATCGTGGTGTGCAAAATTGAATTCAGCTTAAGGCATCCTTCCTAAATTTAAAATCTATTTTATACCCTATGCCGATCACCATTCTGATTGCCGATCACCATCCGTCCATCCGTCCGTCTGTAATCGAACTACAGGTTGCAAATATGAATATATTTTGATGAAATTCGTTATATCTATAATATTAATAGGTTAAGCGGTTTCTTGTGACTGATGTTTTGTTCTACCGCTTTATCCCAATTTTGACCAAGCGCATATTATTTGAAAGGAATCTCTTTTTAGCCGCTTTGCAGATTTACAGATTTTTAAATTTTTTCCCTTACTTTGAGTAGATTGCACTTAAAGTTGCTACTAATACATACATAAAATTATACAATGCTATGTGTGTGTTTATTAAATTTGTTAATGTGTTTGTAATAAAAATATTTTTTGTGTAGATTTGTGAATTCGCTTTAATTGATCAGCATACTTTTAAGGTCTTTATTTAATGAAAAAATAAATTTTCCTAGAATTTGCGCTCGAATTTCGAGGGCTGGAATCTGCTAGTAAACTTTAATCGGCTACAAAATGAACGCTATTGAAATTGACAAAAATCGGTGCATGTTCAGACCAAGCCCCCATGCAACTAACTACTATCAGACCTACTAAAATAGTCGTTAAATCTAGATTGTAATATATGTATATATATGTATATAGCTGCAATTTTTTGTGTATGAATATTATACCTAATAATCAGTAGCTGGAAAATAAACCATGTAGGGCCATTTTTAGTCATAGCTTCAATACAGCGTCGATTTTCGAACTTCACTTAAATCGCTCAACAAACAAGTAAATTATAGTCGGTCTAGACCGACCATACGATAACTTATACCATGGTTTAAAAACCCAATCCCTTCGGTCCAACTAACTGGATATAGAAAATAAGCAAAAACCAAATTTGAGTGGCATTGTTATTAATTTTTTTGGCTGCAGATATGAAAAAGTTCATATCGGTTGCTATATTTATATGGGGGCTAGGTCGAAAAATGGACCACTCCTGACCATATTTGGTAAAGTCACTTATATTTATAAAAAAAATATATACGAACCAATTTTGAGAAAAATCTGTGTAATATTTTTGTTTTTTGATAGATTTAAGTAAAGATCGAGAGCTGACTAAGAATTGTCCTATAGGGATTATTGTTGGAATATTGATTCATGGATGTAATAAACATATATAAACCCAATTTGACTGAGATCTATATGCTAATTTGGATCTTATGGCAATTTATGTCGATTTAATAGGGGTCATGTTTATGGGGACTAGGTCTGAACATGAACCGATTCTCACCAATTTCAATAGCGTTCATTCTATGGCTGGTTAAAGCATATATACCAAATTTCATCAAAATATATTCAATTTGCGATATGTAGTTTGATTACAAGGTTTACATGGACACACAGACGGACGGACGGACGGACGAACATCGTAACTTTTGGAAGTTACAAACAGCAGCACAAAGTCATTATACCCAAACCACATTGTGGTATAGGGTATAAAAATGGATGTATGTTTGTTTGTGGTTTATAGGAGACTACACCACTGGACCGATCGTATTGAAACTTTTACAGTAGGTAACTGCCTACCCGGAAGCAAAAAAAAGCTATATCTTTTTGGATTTTTCACGTAGGCGTGGCACCTCCCATATGTAAAAAATTTTTAACATCACATATATGGAGCTCTATGACAGCAAGAGTCCTGAAACTTTGTAGTAATACATAAATTAGTAATATGAGAAGTTGGGCAAAAAAAAGCGGGGCACCTCCCTTACATGGTAAATACATATCATCATATATCTACAGAACTATGGTGGCTATAGTCTTGAAACTTTCTGCACGTCAATCGGTTGTTAATGTGAGTAGTCGTACCAAAAATGTGCGGGATTGAGTTATTGGGTGTGGCACCTCCCATACAAAAAATATTATCTAGAGTACTATAAACCCGTCAGTATTAAAACCAGGTGTGCGTTTACGAATGATGAGTGTGAGAAGTTATGTGAAAAATGGGCGGGATCAAACCAGTGGGCGTGGCACCTCCCATACATGGTAAGTACATATCATCATATATCTAGAGTACTCTGACGGCCAGACTCTTGAAACTTTCTACATGTCAATTGGTTGTTAGTCGTGCCAAAAATGGGCGGGATGGGTTAGTGGGTGTGGCACCACCCATACAAAATATATTATCTGGAGTACTATAAACTCGAATGATGAGTGTGAGAGGTTATGGGAAAAATGGGCGGGATCAAACTAGTGGGCGTGGCACCTCCCATACAGAGATGCATAGAAATAAGTTATATGGCAAAACAACGTTTGCCGGGTCAGCTAGTATGTGATATTCACGAGCATTTTCCAACATAGCTCTAGGCAATGTCACACCTGTGATATAAATAATTATTTATTTTTTTTTTTAATAAAACTTTTATTGCGTTAAAAAATTTTTAATTAAAAAAAACAGGTTTCGAGGTGAAAAATATATGAGTATTGAGGTGAAAAAATATTTTTCTACGTACAGATTGTTTAAGATAAAAATATTTTAACAATATTTTAACTGATCTTAATGTGTCGTTACAAAATTTGTAACTATTTTTTTTTTTTATAAAAAAATTTTAAAATTCTTTTGAGTGAAAAATTTTTCAAAATAACGACATTTCAAAAATATAATGAATAATGATACACTACGGATCTCGTTTCGAATATTACACTTGGTCATTGAACACGGTAGAAAAAGGCAATGCCTTTGAAAGCCCCTTAGAAGAGATTCAAGCCAGTCGAAGAACACAGTGCTTATACATTAACTTTCTATGCTATTGAAGTTTTATTTTTGAAAAGCTGTTTCTCCCAAGTCGTATGCCGTTCCTTAATAAATGTGGATAAATATGTGAGCTATTATTTGACCACACATTGTAAATTTTTGAGTGAAGATTCAATAATGAATGAAAAAAAACTTTATAACTGTTAATAATTGTTGATAATTTTTTAAGTTACATTTTACAAAAACAAAAATACTAAAGACAGAAAGATGAACATAGTTATATGGTCTAAAGCCGTTATTCATACGGACTACATATAAGTAATCTATAGTGTGTTTAATTAATTTCTTTATATAACAAATGGAATGCCCAACGTTTTAGGCTTTACAAATGATGATAATTTCAACACATGTTTATCAATTGTTTATGAAATAAGAAACAATTTTATAATTTTTGTTTTCTAATAAATTTTCCCACATTAAAATGCATTCAATAAACATTTCACAACAATAACTTTGCAACAGTAAACCGAAATAAATATTTTATGAAATTTTAATCAAAAACAATAGAACTGTTGATTAAGGCCCCCCGCGTAAGACGAGAATTTATCTAACTTCCCCTTCCCACAAAAAGCAAAAAAAAAAAAACACATTACTTTTGATAACTTAAATCTCTTTTTTTATTTCTTCTTAATATTTCTTCTTTTCGAAAAAGATTACAATGTATAAAAATATGCGTTCTTTACATGATGGGAATAATGAAATTTTATTCGGTAATTTTCTGGAGTTTTAACAAACTTTATTTCACCAGGCTCTTTTGACCTGTTTGTCATGGCGGCGGTCAATTATTATTATTATTATGATTATTATGCACGCAGTGTTGCCTGATAGAGAGTTGTTGATTAAGCCCTGAAGACGAAGACGACGAATAAGTAGTAAAACACCTTTAGATTAATTGAGTTTATTAGAAATGTGTTGATATTATTATTGTTGTTGTTCCAAAGTGGATTCGATTGCTTTAGAACAAGCAACACTTAATTTTTTCCATATTTCTGTTGTATTTTTTTGTTTTTGTTTTTGTTTTTTGTAAATGTAATCTTTTCAACATTAATTAACAATAACTTTTAACAATGAAAGTTATTTTGTTTTGTTTATATGTATATGTGTACATGAATTCTTTGTAACAAGATAAGATTTACTTACATATTTCGGTATGACTGTGTGTGTGTGTGTGTGTGTGAGTGTGTGTGTTTGTTTGGTACTAGTATGATTATATTGTAATTGTTGATATGTTTGGAATTTTAAAACAACAATAGTTTGATGGAAAAAATTTATAATTTACGGAAAAAAAAGGAAAATATAATTTCACGCTTATTTGAAAATGTGTAAATCTTTTTTTTTTTTTTTTTTCATTTAAAAAGGCTCTTTTACATGGGAACATGATTATGTGGATTTTGATTTTCTTTTGTTAAATCTAGAAAAACTGCTGAACATTTTTTAAGTTGTTTGGATTTTTATATAGAGAAAACTAATTTCAATGTTCTTTAGCAATTTTTAGAGTTAAAGAAAATCAATATTATTGTGTATTAATCCGTTTATAAGAAAGTTCTATGCCCTGCACAATATTGAAATTACCAAGATCACAATATAGACATTGTTTGACAAGTACGATCTATGCTTTATTTTTCTAAAAAGACTGTCTATAAATTTTGAGGCAGGGTAGAGACTTAGGGACCCTACATTCACATGGCTTAGCTTAAGAAAATATTCAAATAACTTTTGAATTTTTGATTTCTCTTCTATAAACGCGAAACATTTATCGGATATCGCTCCTGCAATTTCATTTCAGAATTAAAAGAACCCCTATATTTATATATTTTGTTTCAAATAATATTGCACACTTTCAAAATTCTTTTATGTTAATTAAAGCTATACTTCAAAGATTAAAAAAACATATATTACAAAATTGTTTAAAGTGCATTTTCGGTATATACATTTAATGTAAAAAATTTTTTTTTTTTAATTTTGAATTTTAAATGCAAATAGAAGCTAAAGTAAACGTGTTTTATTTGTTGTTAAAAGTAACTTTTCAATTGTATATAGTAAATTAAAAACTCACATTCAAACTTAAAAATTTATTTTCAGCTTTTTGATTTTTCCAATCATAGAGATGTCCACATAATTTACGAAAAATTTATTTATTTATGATGCAGGAAAAGATGTATCTAAAGAGTTTTTCAATAAGAGCGCTACAAAAGTTTTTTTAAATAAAACAAAAACGGTTTTGGATATCAATGAAATTCTTTATTCCATTATGCCTTATGTATGGAAATCGATCTCTTTTGCATGGCCACCACGGGCACGCTTGCAGAAGTCCAGACGCTGAACCCAATTTTCGACGGTTTTCAAGGATAAAGCGACCGATACTGCTGCAATTTCACGTTCGATATTCGTACGAAGTTAATCAATCGTCGCTGGCTTGTTGGCATAGACCATAGACTTGACGTAGCCCCACAGGAAATAGTCCAACGGCGTCAAATCGCACGACCGAGGCGGCCAATCGACTGGACCATTTCGTGAGATAACACGTTCTTCAAACTTGGTTTCCAATAAATTGATTGTGACATTCGCTGTGTGGCTTGTGGCGCCGTCTTGTTGGAACCACATGTCCCCCAAGTCCATATCATCCGATTGGGGCCAAAAATATTCGGTTATCATTGAACGGTAGCGATTCCCATACACAGTAACGTGCCGGTCTTGATCATCACGGAAGAAGTACGGCCCAATGACGCCGCCGGCCCATAAAACGCACCAAACCGTAATTTTTTCGGGATGCAATGATGACTCATGGAGTACGTGTGGATTGCTGTCTGACCAATAAAGCATATTTTGTTTATTGACGAAGCCATTCAGCCAGAAATGAGCTTCATCGCTGAAGATGATTTTTCGATGAAAATCCGAATCATTTTCAAGTTGTTGCTCAGCCCAATTCACGAACATACGACACCTCTGGTGATCAAGCGGCTTCAGTTCTTGCGTCAATTTGATCTTGTAAGGACGTAGGCGAAGAGCTTTTCGCAAAATTCGCCACAACGACGTCACAGAGATGCCCAACGCTTGAGAACGACGTGTGAGAGGCACATTTGGGCTTTCTTCAAATTAAGCCTCAGCGGCAGCAATATTCTCGACACTACGGACACTTCATTGTCTCACTGGCACGGGAACATTTCGTACTGTGCCTGTGGATTCAAATTGTTCCACTAGACGCTCAATTGTTGATCTGCTAGGACGATTATGACGACCATAAATTGGACGTAGCGCTCTTAACGTTGAGGCCACTGACTCCGAATTTCGGTAGTAAATTTTAATAATTTCGACTCGTTGTTGGCTCTTATATCTTTCCATCATGAAATGGCAAACCTTACTGAAGAGAAATGTCAAAAGAGCGGCAAGAAATATAGCGTCGTTTGCTGTCCCTGTCTTTCTACTTTTGTAGCGTCCCTGTTGAAAAACCCTTTATTTGCTCAGAATCCAAATATGAAATGAAAGGTAAACATAAGAAAGGCAAATCTTGGGCGGCATATACAATGGAAGCATCCTGAACTCTACAAGAAAGCTCAAAATCATTCACCAACATCTAAATTCAGTCAGATCACCAATAAAAGAGCAAGAGCGGAGGAAAATACACTAACAGTATTTGAATGTTATCAAGATGAAAGAATGTAAAAAGTTTCATTGATTCATGAGTAAAATTAGTAACCGTTAATAGCAGTCCCTTTGCAATCTTTGAAGATTCTGGCAAGAAAGAAATAATCGTTCCGATTATGACAGTTAATAGACATAATATAAGTGATCTTGTTAACAACAAAGCAATGGACATACTGTATTGTATTGTATAAAAGAGGTGACGAAAGTACCGCGACCAAAAGATCTATTGTTCTGCCCTCTGCTAATAGTTTGTCCCTATAAAATTTCACCCAGTCCTGAAGCCCTCAGAAATTCGAAGATGTTGGTTGGTTCCAGTGATTTTATTTCGCTCCCTGATATTTGGAAAGAACCCAGGTGCTTTTTCCTCTTATACATTAAAGCTCCACAATCCCCCAGTATGTGCTCCGCTGATTCTGCCTTCTCATCGCAGAATCTGCACATGGGGTTCGCTTCAATTCCTAATCTGATCAGATGCTCCCTGAGCCTACAGTGACCAGTTAGAATCCCGGTTAATATTCTCAGTCCGTCCTTTGATAGTCCGATACATGACTCAAATCTTTTACCGTTGTAGTTACCTAACAAGAGTTTTGATTGCCTTAAGCCTAGGTGGCTCGAGAAAAGCTCCTGTCTGATATGATTCCCACATTCTTTGAGTATGCCGTCCCATACTCCTTTTCCTATTCCGCAGAACGGTTCCGGCCCCATTAGCTTTGTGGAAGCTCCTTTTCTGGCAAGCTCATCCGATTGCTCATTTCCGTGAATCCCAATATGTCCCGGGACCCAACAAAGGCTGACCTTATTGTGTCTGCCTAGCTCATTCAGTCTTTGCAGACAGTCCCATACTATCTTAGAGTTTACTACATAGCAGCCTAATGCTCGAATAGCAGCTTGACTATCTGATAATATGGTTATGTCCTGTCTTTTGTACTTCCTATTTAAGTTAATCTGTGCACACCAATCGATGGCATAAAGTTCCGCCTGAAAAATACTCGTGTGTATTCCCATTGATTCGTAGTATTTGGTTCTAGGCCCAAAGACTCCCGCCCCTATTCCATTTCCGGTCTTTGACCCGTCCGTGTACCATTTGATCGTATTCTCCTTTAGAGAATATGCTGTATTCAAACTACTCCATTCCTTTTTATTACTAAGTTTTGTAACAAAGTTTTTCTTGAAATCGTATTTCTTCTCTGTCCTGTCCATTGGACAATCTAGGAGGGAGTAATCTTTAACCTGACTTATTCGGTTCCATTGCCCTTCATAAAGCCTGGTTATAGCAATGGACATAGGAAACAAAATTAAATTTGAAATATCAAAAAAAAAAAAACATATTTCAATTAACCCTTAAGCAAACACCAAAGTGTACTCACACAAACGAACTCCACGGCCTGGCTAGGACTATTTGTATTTTATACAGAATTTTATGGCTACCGCAAGAAAATCAATAAAATATACTAGTATTTTTTTAAAAAACTATATTTATTAATATTCACAAGATATAGGTTCATAAAAAAACACAACGAAATATTAAAAAAAAGTAAATAAAAAAATAAATTTAATTTAATTTAAAATTAAAGGCATACCTATAAAATCAAATTTACTCTTGATTAGATTTAAAGCAAATATCTGTGGTCACAAGCGATAACCATCTAAGTCGACTTAAGAACGATTTGAGTTATGTATGCGATCATAGTCTACTAAAAACGCTTTTTGTATTTACGTGAAACCCCATTTGTCTAACACTGTTCAATAAAAAGTTATTAATGAACACATACTGACCTACATAAGTCGTAATGAAGCTCCATTACATATATGGGGGATTTCATGTCAAGTGCACCAACTTTTGAAACCGATGTCATCCGATCGAGATGAAATTTGCACCAAGGTTAGTCCTATTGGGTAGTAGTTTAGACGCAATTTCTCAACAAGATCGGTCCAGATCTCTCTGACTTAGAGGG
The DNA here is from genome assembly GCA_963682025.1 of Cordilura impudica. NCBI lineage: Eukaryota > Metazoa > Arthropoda > Insecta > Diptera > Scathophagidae > Cordilura > Cordilura impudica. The sequence continues at coordinate 238,182,697 of OY821519.1, forward strand.
GATCAAAATTTGACATTTTGGCCAAACAGGTATTTTTTCTCATCCATGTAACTTATTTCCTATTGTTCTTAGAAAATTTCCTCCCAAAGAGTTTAGATAGTTATTTCTTCAATATTTCGGAAAAAAAAATACTTTAAAAAAAAAAAAATTTTTTTTGAGTTTTTTTTTTTGCTAAATTAAAGCATTTTTTGCCTTTTTTTTCAAAAAGCCCTTTTTCTTTTTTTTTCATAAGAAAGCTTAGGATTTTTCCTTTAAGAGCTTTTTGGTCGCTTAGTGGGATGGGAGTGGGATATCTATCAAAATAAATGTTTTGTAACTCAAGACAATGGTTTTTCAATTTTTCACAAATGCAATATTTTGAATTTTTTTCCTATTTGTGTCTAAAACCTTACAAATAAAACTTATACTGAGAAACTAGACAAACTAAACTTTCCGATGGTATATAACATAACTAACTAAAATTTTATACCCTCGATACTGTAATACCTAGAATATGTTAACCTCAGGAAAATAATCGTTTTTTTTCTATAGAAATGTTGAAAAATTATTATTTTTTATTTATTTTTAATAATAATTAAATTAATGTATAATAATAATATTAAAAATAAAAAGATAAATAATTTTTTAAAATTTAATCTTAATTGCATTAGATCCATTTATATCATAACTATTTTTATACTTAATTTATTGTAGCTGAATTTTTAAATACCCACCCAGTCTTTCATCCAGCTTTTTTGTCGCCTTTATTTACTGCGTTTTTTTGTCAATCCTTTCTTGACGCTACTAGGTTCAGCTGTTGATTTCGCAGCTGGTTTATTGGTTGTCTTTGGAAAGAAATCGCATCGAATAGAGGCAGAAAACTTTTTCAACTTGAGTCTTCCATCGACAAGCGGTATAAAAGCATGGTATTGAGCGGTACCATCGATTGTTACCGCAGCATCGAATCTGCTCTTCAGTGTTTTCAATGTTTCCTGATGATCCTCTTTGCTACTAAAAACTATTTTAGTTTCTTTACAATAATTCTTTGCCCAATGGAAAAAAGCAGTCGCATCTAAGATGCGATCTTAATGAGAGCACTGGAGGCTATACTTCAATGCATTTCTTTTAAGGTTTGCTCCAATACCATCACATGCTCCTTTACCATGAGCAGTAGAATGAAATGCCACTCAGCTGGCATTCCAAAATCTTTTTCATGAGCCATAAGATTTTCTAAGCTACTTTTGTTTTTAAAATGTTGACGAGCTCCGTCCGAATGTATACCTTCTTTACTGTAAATTTAGATTTTAGAAATTTTAGTATTCTCTTCTGGTACTCATAAACTGCAACGGTATCATGTTTTAAATCGTCGGATATGATTGCCATACTCTTGTGTTCCAGTTTTTCATCTTTCATGTGGTAAATAACTACTGTGAATATAGTTGCTTGGTCGTTATTGAAGTGGAATGCTTGTATGGCATCCTGAAGAACATATTTATAGTTTTCTGCGAAATCATATGAAATAACGAATTCACCAGACTTCAAATGCATCTTCAAATCCTTGAAGAATGACCAATGCTCTTTGACTAAAAAGTCATGGTTTCTCAAGTTTAGCAATCCTGTACACATTTCTTCCACAAAATCATCCACATTTAAAATGATTGTTTTCAATGTGCATCTGTCAATCTGAATCCAAGAATCAAATTTGACTTCCTCTATATATTCTCGATCTAAAGAGTTGATTAAATTTTCTTTGATGAATGTGCTTTTCGGGCAATTGATACATTCACCTAAGTGGCAAGAAGTTGTTGCATTAGGACACGTAGTCAATTTAAGGCAATAGCGGTAATCGTGTAAATCTTCTGCCGAATCATCTGTTAAATACTTTAAGTTGATTTCCTTCAACATCAGTTTAACATTTTCATGGTAAATGCAAACGCATACTGTGTGAGTTCCGCTGCATTCTGCCAAAACGCAATATTTTGGCCTCATTTGGGTTAATTTCGTGAAGCCAATTCTAACATCCTCGTGTTCAGATTGAAATCTTGCAAATAACTCTTTCAGGTTACAGATAACCGTTCTCTTCTGTTATGTTATGAAGGTATGTTACATACCTTCGGAAAGGTTAATTTGTCTAGTTTCTCAGTATAGGTTTTATTTGTAAGGTTTTACACAGAGTTCAGAAAAAAACACACACTGAATAAAAAACTCGTACATATATGTAAACAAACATAACTTAGACCAACACACACATATTTTTATTTTCATATCAATTATGTTTGTTTTTAAATTTTCTTCGGTGCCCAACACAACCACGACTGTGTTCGTTTTAATATTTCGTTATTTACACGAACATTTTTCTATCACGTACTTTTTTTTTCAATCACACATAAAGCACACATTTTTGAGTGTTGCTTTATTTGAAGTTGATGTTCTGGTACGTGTAGTGAAAAAAAACACAGAACATGTAAAATAAACAGGTTCGAGTTCAGTTATATTTTAAGTCGTGTTGTGGCTCGTGTAGTAAGAAAAAACACAACATGTACAATAAACAGGTTCGAGTTCAGTTATATTTTAAACACGACTTAAAATATAACTGAACTCGAACCTGTTTATTGTACATGTTCTGTTTTTTTCTCACTACACGAGCCACAACACGACTTAAAATATAAACACGACTTAAAATATAACTGAACTCGAACCTGTTTATTTTACATGTTCTGTGTTTTTTTTCACTACACGTACCAGAACATCAACTTCAAATAAAGCAACACTCAAAAATGTGTGCTTTATGTGTGATTGAAGCAAAAAGTATGTGATACAAAAATGTTCGTGTAAATAACGAAATATTAAAACGAACACAGTCATGGTTGTGTTGGGTACCGTAGAAAATTTTGAAACGCACATAATTGATATGAAAATAAAGATATGTGTTGGCTGCTTTTGAACAGAACATTGTGTGTTTCGTGTGTGTATTTTCTGAACCTTGGTTTTACACACAAATAGGAAAAAATTCAAAATAGTGCATTTGTGAAAAATTGAAAAACCGTTGTCTTGAGTTACAAAACATTTATTTTGATAGATATCCCACTCCCATCCCACTAAGCGACCAAAAAGCTCTTAAAGGAAAAATCCTAAGCTTTCTTATGAAAAAAAAAAAAAAGAAAATGCCCTTTTTGAAAATAAAGGCAAAAAATGCTTTAATTTAGCAAAAAAAAGTCTACAAAATTTTTTTTTTTTTAAGTATTTTTTTCCGAAATACTGAAGAAATAGCTATCTAAACTATTTGGGAGAAAATTTTCTAAGAACAATAGGTAATAAGTTACATGGATGAGAAAAAACACCTGTTTGGCCAAAATGTCAAATTTTGATCCCCTCTAACTCAGAGAGATCTGGACCGATGTTGTTGAAAAATTGTGTCTAAACTACTATCCAATAGGACTAACCTTGGTACAAATTTCATTCCGATCGGAAGACATCGGTTTCAATAGTTGGTGCACTTGACATGAAACCCCCCATATATATAAAGTTATTTTTCTCAAAAGCATGATTTTCGACTTAGGCGGTTAATGCTTGTGACCACAGATATAATCAAATTTGGAACATTGAAAGCAAACAGGACTTTATCTTTACAAATTACGCACTTCGATTTGTTTTTCAAGAATTCGGGTCCGCTTTCTTGACCCCAAATGTCTTTAGGTTCCTGTAAAAGATGGAAAATTAATTACACATTCTAAATAATTTTCCTTTGATTAGCATAACCTGAATGTTTTTATTTAATAAAGCTTCTATTCCAGATCTAATAACAATATTTGCTGCTTACTACATTCTTCAACGCAACGACAAGCAAGCTGTTCAGAAAGACTAAATAAAATTTTTCTTCTGACACTTTCTTTGTTCTTTACAGACATATTTTCATCATACATTATGTAAGGAGCTAAAGCCATTATGGCAGGCATATTGTAGGCCCATCACTGCACTTCAGTACTTATGATCCATCAATCTTCTAGAACCATTCTGTCTCAATGTACGAAACATCATCTTCTATATTATTATCTTCATTCCATTGGCTGTTGCCTCTGGCGATCTTTCAAAATAATTAGGATCAGATTTGGATTCAAATAAGAGCGTTGAGCGTTGACAAAAAGATTCTGCTTTTTGTATAAAAGCACAAAAATTACCATTATAAATTGCTATCACAATCACTAATAGAAAGAACACTTTCTGTGCTTTTTTACAAGTTTTGTTTTGGTTTTATTTAGTACAGTCTATATATAACAGTGCAGAGCCTGGCTAGGCCCTGGTGGTACAAATATGAATACAAATTTCTTGAGAATGATTGCCATGCCCACAGATAAAAACATTTTATTTTTTCCCAACTTTTCTATACAAACTAACTTTATTGAGGAATTCATAAAATATTAGCAGTGTCTGTCGATGTTATCTGGGTAAAAAAAGTTCAAAAATGCCTGGACCTGGTATCCACTTAAGGGTTAAAATTAATGCTGTTTCTCGTTTTGGTCGAGGTATTGTAGGGATAAATATTCAATATATTTTTGACGGAAAAATAAAACTACGAACTTTGGACATGCATGAGGCTCAAAATCGTCAGACAGGAGCGTACATAAAAAAATCACATCATTATCATTCTTGAGTGTTACGACATCAAATTGCAGGAAGTTTATTCAATTACATCAGATAACGGACAAAATATGATTAAAGCTGCTGAATTACTAAAAGAAGAGTATGGAAACTTTGACATGGAAGATGAATTTGATGCAGCTGAAGCAAATGTGCTTTCTACTATTGAATTGGAAGTAGCAGAAACGTTAGCACATTCACACCCAAATATTATTCATTTCAGATGTGTTGCTCATAGTTTACAATTGCCAGTGCTCGCCACTATGATTTGCGGAAAATTTCCCGAAAACAATTTCCCGAAAACAATTTCCCGAAATTACAATTTCACGAACACAATTTCCCGAAATGACAATTTCCCGAAATAACAATTTCTCGAACACAATTTCCCGAAATTACAATTTCCCTAAATTACAATTTCCAGAAATACAATTTTCCGAACACAATTTCCCGAAATACAATTTTCCGAACACAATTTCCCGAAACTACAATTTCCCGAAATTACTATTTCTTCAAAGAGCTTGTTGATGGCATTTCCGAAACAATACCATCAGAAATTCCGGCCGAAGCGCGAGCAATCAGCTCATGACCACTTGATTTAGTGGTCCGGGCAAGATCTTTCAGCTCATTAACGATTTTTTCTTTAGCAACGAAAGCCGCTTCGGTACTGTGATTGTGAAGAGCCTCTTTTTTTATAGTATCGTTGTTATGACCCTATCGGTACAATGTTTTCCTCGATAAAGGATACAACGCCAATAACCGCTATCAACGGACTGACCGTCGTCATGATACAAGAAACCATTCAAAAGCAACCTCGGTTTACCTTTTTCGCTATCCAGGAATTCGAATGGCATAGTAACTGGGTATTACAACCCAAATAACTAAAAAACTTCACTATACAAGATAGTAACGGTTCCGTAGCAGCTACTGCATGAGCAGGATGTGATGGAGCGAGCGTTATCCGTCGGGAAGTCTGACTACCGAAGTGTTCAAAGTCACAATGAAAAAAATAAGCGTATGACACTCCAATAAATAGGTCCGGATGACGAGGGAAGGTGGAAGAGGAATGGCGCGGTGCGGGGTGGGGGAATTGTTTTTTCGAGAAGTCGTATACTCGGGAAATTGTTTTTTCAAGAAATCGTATGCAGCAAGTTTTTTTTATGGGGGAAATCAAGAATATATGGGAAGTTGTAAACTAAAAATAGTGAAATTGTAATTTCGGGAAATTTTTTTTAGGAAATCGTAATTTTGGGAAATAGTAATTTCGGGAAATTGTTTTCGGGAAATTGTAATTTCGGGAAATTGTCCTCGGGGAGTTGTTTTTTCGGGGAATTGTTTTTTCGGGCAATTGTTTTCGGGCAATTGTTTTCGGGCAATTGTATTTGGGAAATTGTTTTCGGGAAATTTTCCACAGATGCGCCACTATATCTAATCTTTCGTTTATTTTTGCAAAATAGCGAACACCAAATATTTCGTCTTTAGCTAACAAGCTAAACTTGAAAAAAGCCGTACTAGACTGTCAAACAAGATGGAATTCCAGTTATGACAAGCTTCAAGCCTTACAGGAATATACAAGTTTATGTTCGGAATTAATAAATGCTGAATTAACTATAAATGATAGTATTTGGAATATTTTTGAATAATTTTTAGAAGTTTTTGCACCTGTTAAAATATTAACCTTGAAACTACAAGAAGAACAGATGAATTTAGGCGATTTTTATTGAATATGGTTTAGTTTTATTTTAGAGCTAACACAAAATTACAAAACAAAATAATTTTCAAACGAATTATATTTAAATATTATAAAGACAGAAAACCTCTTTATTCATAATACACTTTTGATTGCAGCAGTATATCTAAATAGCAGATAATGTTAAGTCCCGAAGATATTGAAAATGCTAAAAAAAAACATATTTTTAAAAACAATAAAAGTTTTCAAAAATTTACAAATAGAAAGAAAAGAACACAATTTTATGAGAGAATCAATATCTTCTTCTTCAGAAAATGATAAAGATATGCTCGAACAATTTCTAAAAAGAGGCATCGATTTTCCAAAACAAATAAATGAAAAAAATATACCAGACTGGGAAAAGAGAAAAGCATTTTACTATTTTGGGAGCAACATAAAACGGAAACGCCATTATTGTATCAAGCGGCTCGTATCATATTAACAGTACCTGCTACGCAAGTGAGCGTCGAGATGTCCTTTTCGGCCTTGAAATTTATTTTCAAATTTAAAAGAAGAAAATTTAAAAAAAAAAAAATTAGTTATAAAATTAAACGAAAATTTCTTTGAAAAATAAATTTCCTACTCATAAAACATTTGTACTTTTTTAATTTTGAACCCGAAGCCGAACCCTGAATTTTTTTAATTTTAATTTAATTTATTTAATTATTTTTCCATTACAACAAGATTTACAATCTTATAATTAAAGTAATGGATTTTTACAAAGTAATGATGAATAAATACATTTAAAAATACACAGTATATAAATAGTACACAGTATAACAGAAAAACATTAATTTAATAAATAAAACCCAAAAAGATAAAAAATTAATAATAATAAAAAAATGGTTAATACATATGAAGCATAATGGGTTAATTTAATAAAAATATGTAAATAAATAAATAAATATAAAAAAATAATTTTTTTTTTTTTTAAGAAACAAAATATATATATAAATGAGAGCTGAAATCAATTACATTTAATTAATTATGAGTAAAATTGAAATAGTTCTTTCCTAAATTGCTGAGCGTTGCTTATAAATTGAATGGACGAGGGTAGCATGTTCCAAAGACGAACTGAATTAATATAGAACTTTCGGACAAGTAAGGCGGTGAACGTGTTTATATAATTTTGTGTAGCAGTAATAGCGTTCTTATTTTCATTAAATCAGTAAGAGTCACCCCATATAGTTTTTTGGAATATTGAGATATATGATCATATTTTCTTAAATTAAAAACATATCTTAATATTGCATTATACGTTGATATTAATTTTTTTCGACTTGTAAAATCGCAACTTGCATATATTTCACATCCATATAGTAGAGTTGGTATTAAGTAGGTTTTTGCTAATAAAATTATAGTCTTAAGTGGTGTAACATACTGGGTGTTCCCAGTGTCGGTAGTATTGCATAAGTTTTCCCTGTAGCAGCATTTATATGGTCGCACCATGTGAGAGTGGAATTAAAAGTGATACCAAGATTCTTGGCTGTTGATACAATTTCTATTTTTTGATCATTAAGCATTACAATCGGCTCAAAAGGTAACTTCAAAGTTTTCTTAGATATTATTAAACACTTAGACTTTACAGGATTAAGACACAAACCGTTTATATTTGCCCAGTCATGAATGTGTTTCAGATCTCTGTTTAGTTTTTCCAAACAATCGTTTATGTTGCTTAAATCACTACTTATATAGAGTTGTACATCGTCGGCATACATGTGGACATTACAGTATTGTAAATGTCGCACTAAATCGTTGATGTAAATTGAAAATAGTAGTGGTCCCAGTATTGATCCTTGTGGAACTCCCTTCAGAACAGGCAATGGACTTGAAATTTTATTGTTTGCAAATACAGATTGGCGACGGGATGATACATATGATGACATTAAACGTGTAGATAGAGGAGAAAAATTTAACAATTTAAGCAACTTCAGGCAGAGAACTTCATGATCCACAGTATCAAATGCTTTGGAGCGGTCAAGAAGAACAAGGAACGAGATATTTCCATCGTCAATTTTGCTACGTATTTCTTCAGATACATCAATAAGGGCTGTTATGCAGCTGTGTTGTGGTCGAAATCCTGATTGCCTATTTGTCAACAAATATTTTGATTAGCCAGAACCAGAACCCCTTTTTTTTCAGGGTTACAGTCTCTGGTCTCAATTATATTTCATCAAATCGTAGAAAAAATATAACAATTTTTGAATTTGCAACGCAGCATGATTAAAATTTATTTGGATTAGAGGTTCTCGTACTGCGGTAAAGAATCTAATAACTTTTCCTAAAAAGTACCTTTTCCTAAAAGACCACTTTTCTTAAAAAAGTTCAATTTCTCAGAAAAAACTTTTTCTTAAAGTACCTTTTCTTCATAAGTACCTTTTCTCAAAAAAATTACCTTTTCCAATGCGCAAAAGTACCTTTCCTTAAAAAGCACGTTTTCTTAAAGAAGTACGTACCATTTCTTTAATAAGTATTTATTTTTAAGAAAGTAACTTTTCATAAAAAAAATCGGTTAAGGAAGCTTTCCTTAAAAGAACCTTTACTAAAAAAGTACCATCTCTTAAAAAAATTACATTTTCTTAAAAAAATATCATTTCTTAAAAAAGAAATTTTTAAAAAACGACCATATCTTTAAAAAGTACCCATTCTTAAGAAAGTACCGTTTCTTAAAAACTACATTTTCTTAAAATATGTCATCCTTAAATTAGAAAATTTAAAAAAAAAAAATAAATTTCTACAAAAAATTGTAAATTTTCTTAAATAAATACGGACCCTTTTTGAAAAATTTACCATTTCCTAAAAAAGTAACATTTCTTAAGAAGTATATTTTCATAAAAAGTAAATTTTCCTAAAAAAGTATATTTTCTTTAAAAATACATTTTCTTACAAATACCCTTTCCTAAAAATGTAGCTGCTTCTAAATGTGTTTATTTTCTTAATAAAGTACTTTTCCTTAAAAAAGTATATCTTATTAAAAAGAACGTTTTCTTAAAAAAGTATCTATTTAAATAAATTAAATTTCCTTAAAAAGTAGCGTTTCGTTAAAAATTACCTTTTCTTAAAAAAGTGGACTTTTCTTAATTAAAAAACAACCTTTCCTTCCAAAACCACTCTTTTTAAAGTAATTTTTATAAATAAGTAACTTTTCTTAAAAAAGTATATTTTCCTAAATTAAAGAGCTTTTTCTTCAAATGCGCCTTTTCTTACAAAAGAACCTTTCCTTAGAAAGCACCTTTTCTTAAGCAGGTACTATTTCTTTAAAAAGTACCTATTCTTTAGAAAATTTTTTTCTTAAAAATTTTTTTTTGAAAGGAAGCTTTACTCAAAAACTATATTTTCTTAAAATATGGCATCCTTAAATTAGAAAATGTTCTAAAAAAGTAAATTTCTACAAAAAATTTAAATTTTCTAAAATAAATACCTTTCCTAAAAAAGTTCCATTTCTGAAGAAGTATATTTTTTTAAAAAGTACATTTGCCCAAAAATTTATATTTTCTTTAAAAATACCTTTTCTTACAAATACGCTTTCCTAAAAATGTAGCTTTCCTAAATGTGTACCTTTTCTTAAGGAAAGGGAACGTTCTTAAAAAGAGTACTTTCTTAAAAAACTGATTTTTCTTAATAAAGTACTATTCCTTAAAAAAGTACATGTTCTTAAAAAATAACGTTTTCTTTAAAAAGGGCCTCTTTAAATAAACTAAATTTTCTTAAAAAAGTAACGTTTCGTTAAAAATTACCTTTTCTTAAAAAGTGCCTTTTCTTAAGTAAGTACCCTTTATTAAAAAACAACATTTTCTTACAAAACCACTTTTTTTCAAAGCAGTTTTTATAAAAAGTAACTTTTCTTAAAAAAGTAAATTTTCCTAAAATAAAAAGCTTTTTCTTCAAATGCGTCTTTTCCTACAAAAAAAACCTTTCCTCAGAAAGCACCTTTTCTTAAACAGGTACATTCCATTTCTTTAAAAAGTACGCATTCTTAAGAAAGTTTTTTTTCTTAAAAAAAATTTTTTTTAAGGAAGCTTTTCTCAAAAACTACATTTTCTTACAATATAAAATTTCTTATACTAGAAAATTTTCTAAAAAAATTAGTAAATTTCTACAAAAAATTTAAATTTTCTTAAATAAAAACCTTTCCCAAAAAAGGACCCTTTCTGAAAAATTTACCCTTTCCTAAAAAAGTAACTGTTCTTAAGAAGTATATTTTTTAAAAAGTAAATTTTCCTAAAAACGTATATTTTCTTTAAAATTAACTTTTCATACAAATGTACCCCTTCCTAAAAATTTAGTTATTCCCATATTGTACCTTTTCTTAAAAAAATACTTTTCTTAAAAAAAAAACTTTCTTAAAAAGTGCACTTTATTAAAAAAATGTTTTTTTTTTTATAAAGTACATTATCTTAAAAAAGCAAATCTTCTTGAAAGGGTAACGCTTCTTTGAAAAGTATATTTTTTTTTTAATAGTGCCTTTTATTAAAAAAGAACATTTTCTTAAAAGTACCTTTTCTTAAAAAAGAACTTAAAAAAAAGATTTGCTTATAAAAAACATTTTTTAAAAAATTAGCCTTTATTATATAAGTAGCTTTTCGAAAAATTACCTTTTCTTAAAAAAGTACCTTTCCTTTAAAAAGTACCAGTCCGTAAAAAAGCAGCTTTTCTTATAAAAGTACATTTTCTTTCAATAGTACATTTTCTAACAATATTATATTTTTTTAAAAAAGTGCATTTTCATAAAAAGTAAATTTTCTTAGAAAATTACATTTTCTTAAAAAGTACATTTTCTAAAAAACCATCCTCTCTTAAAAAGTACCTTTTGTTAAACAAGTTTATTTTTCTAACAAACATTTTTTCTTGGAAGAGTACCTTTTTCTTTCAAAAGTACATTTTCTAACAATATTATTTTTTTTTTGAAAAAGTGCATTTTCATAAAAAGTACATTTTCTTAGAAAATTACATTGTCTTAAAAAGTACATTTTCTAAAAAAGCATCCTCTCTTAAAAAGTACCTTTTGTTAAACAAGTTTATTTTTCTAAAAAAAATTTTTTCTTGGAAGAGTACCTTTTCTTCAAATAGTACATATCCTCTTCTTAAAACAGTACCTTTTCTCAAAAAAGAGAATTTTCCAAAAAAAAGTAAATTTTCTTAAAAAAGTGTCTTTCCACAAAAAAAAAAAATAGTTAAAGAAGTACCTTTTCTAAAAAAAGTACATTTGCTTAAAAAATAATTTTTTTTAAAAAAGTTGCTTTTCTTGGAGAAGTAGATCTTTTTTTAAACTACCTTTTCTTAATAAAGTGCCTCTTCTTACAAAAATAACTTTTATTTAAAAAGTACTTTTTATAAAAATTTATCTTTTCTTAAAAAATCAGCCTTTCTTAAAAAAGCCACATTTCTTACAGAAGTAACCTCTTTGAAAAAGTATTTAAATAGTACCTTTTTTAAGAAAGTATTTTGCTTTTAAAATAATAACTACAGCCGTTTCCCGATTAAACGAGTATTCGTTTTTACGATAACTCGATATAACGAGCACCCAAATTTCTTCTATTGAGTACCTTCAATAACGAGATTTTTGACACTGGAGTACTAAAATAAACGAGCGAAATTACATATTTTTGTTTACCAGTTTAAATAATAACGTACGTTCCTAAAACGGGGAATCACATAAAAAAAAAAGAAAAAACAAAATAGAGAATAGCCAAATATTACATATGTAGTAGAAACGCCGTTTCTTAAAAACATGTGCTAATAAATTTTTCGCATCATCAGTGAGTGCCAGAAAACGATAAGATTTAAAGACAAAATTAACAATTATTGATCTCCATAAGAAGGGAAAACGTGTTGCAGATCTTTGTAACCCATTTCGGTTAAAATCATCAACTGTGTGCACAATTTTAAAAAATAAAGATAAACTTTTAAGAAATGTTGACTACATGTGCTACACCTCTAAGAAAAGAAAAGCCGTGAAGCCTGGTGAATTCCCAAACATGGAGAAAAAGCTGTATTCTTGGTTTCTGACACAACGAAACGCTGATATTCCCGTCACAGGAGCCATAATAAAGCAAAAAGCTAAAGACTTACACAAAAGGCTGTATGATGGAAATTTTAACGCGAGTCATGGTTGGCTTACTCGTTTTAAACAGAGATTTGGCATACGGCTTTTGAAGCAATGAAAAATTGTCAGCCGATTGGACACAAGTAAAGCCACTTAAGAAGCATTTTAAGGAACTCATCGCTGCGAACGCTTTATCAAAGGATGCAATATTTAATGCTGACGAAACAGGGTTATTTTAGAAAGTTTTACCGGATAAAACATACGTGTGCAATGATGAAAAAAATGCTTCTGGAAGAAAAGTATCGAAAGAGAGAGTGACTGTGCTATTCTGCAGCAACGCTAGTGGCACCAAAAAGATTAAGCCTTTAGTTAAAGGCAAATCGCTAAAACCACGGGCATTCCGCAACAAAATTGTTCCAGTTCATTATGCCGCCTCACAGAGCGCTTGGATGACTTACAGCATATTTAAGGACTGGTTTTTCGAAAAATTCATTCCTCAGGTAATTAGCACATAGAATTATGTTTTTAAAAAATTGAAAACTTATGCTTTTAACAGGTTGAACACTTTCTACGTGAAAAAAAATTGCCGCTTAAGGCCCTGTTGATTTTGGATAATGCACCATCTCACCCGCCGGCGGAAGACCTTTTAAAGGAAACAAGTGATGGCGAAATATGGGTTTCGTATATGCCACCAAATGTAACACCACTTTTGCAGCCTATGGACCAAAATGCGATTCGTTTGCTCAAACTGCATTACAAAAACAGCCTTTTGTCGAAGCTTTTCGCTAGTCAGGAGAGTGATGTTGCTGCTTTTTTTTAAAAGTTACTCTCTTTTTGATGCTGTAACCGAAATAGCAATGGGTTGAAAATCGATCTCTGAATCATCGCTTGCTAAATGTTGGAATAAGCTCTTTGAACCAGACGACTACTTTGATGAAGAAGACGATCTTCCCTTATCTTCGTATTTACGGCATGATGATGACACCTTGGCGATGAGAAATGGGGTGCAATTGTTAAACACAATTTTTCCAACGGTAATTTTAAATTGTAAATTTGTAAGGAGATCTTTGTTTACATACATATGTATGTACATATTTTCTTTTTATGTATATACATACTATTTTTAGATTGAGTTTTCGATCAGCGACTTTAACTTATGGATTGAGCGATCTGACGAATTTACCGGCAATATGGAAGAGAACGAAGATCAAATCGAGGAGGAAACTGAACATGAAGAGCCTAAAATTAAACATGTTGATGCCATAAAAAGTTTTGATGTGTGCATTAAATGGGCCAAACAAAATAATGTGGACTCTACAAAACTGATAGCTTTGACAGAGCTCCAGGAAGATGCAGTAAAAAGCAATTTAAGCCTTTCGAAAAAGCAAACAATTATTCGCAACTTTTTTAACTAAACTTTTTTTTTAATTTAACGTATTACATAATTGATCTCAAAGAAATTGTTTTGAATTGTTTCTTTTAATTTTTTTTTTTTTTGTTTTAAACTATTTTCTTATAAATAAAAACCCTTTAAAAACACTATTTTATTTTCGTTTTTTTGTAAAAAGAGGTCAATTTACTATGGTACTCGATTTAACGAAAAATTCGATGTAACGAGAATGGCTGACAACGATGATGCTCGTTAAATCGGGAAACGCCTGTATATTCTTAAAAAAAAGTACCTTTTATTTTTAAAGAACCCCATTTTTCAAAAGTACGTGTTCTTTAAAAAGTTTCTTTTTTATAAAAAAAAACGTATCGTTTTTTTTTTAAAGTACTATTTTTAATTATTAACTTTTCTTAAAAAAACTATTTTTTGCCGGCTGATTAGGTGCCTTAGAGTTAACTATAAATTCGAAACTCAGATATTACTTGGTAGTCGGAAGCCTGCATATTAGCTTTTAAATGAGAAGTAACTTAATTGAAAGTAAGCCCTTACCTAAGAGCAATTTCAAGGTAAAAAAACCCATTAAGGCATTTTAATAAATTTAAATATAATATTGCAAAGATTAAAACAAACTAAACATACCTTTAAATTCAGAGTAGAGGACAGCAAAAGCCAAAAACGTTGTTTTTTTCCTTCTGTAATAAAATACAATTTATAAAACAATTTTCGTAAACATTTATTATTTGATCTATAGATTTCGGTTTAATTTTTCAAACCAAACTTTGGTTTCATTTTATGCACAAATATCCATATAGATTTTCCCTATTTTTGTTTGAAGTTTTAGTTATTTAGTTATTTATTTATTTACTTTTTTCTAGCTGAATGTTCAAATAACTAGAAAAAAAAAGAAATGACACCAATATGCCAATTCTAGCGCCTAATACTCACACTAACTGCTGATGTGTTATTCTGGGAAATGTTTCGCTTAGAGCCAATGAAGCGCAAGTTTAACCCTTTTCGAAAAGTTTTTTATATTTCAATTTGCAATTTTTTCCATTTCACGAATTGTTATTTTTTTTTTTTTATTGCACAAACTTATAAACTTAAGGATTTGAATAAAAAAAAAATAAAAAAAAGTTTTTCATTGGTTTTTCAAAGTATTTTTGTTTGCGAGGAATTTTTGTTTGTATGCATGGGTGGGTGGTGTGGAATAAGTACATGTGTATGTGTGTGTGTGTGTCTGTGTGCGTGTCTGTGTGTAGTAGATGTTTGATCAAAATCGCCAAAGGGATTTGCTTTACAAGCTTGGAAAAGTGGAAAAACTTTCAATTGAATTTGTAGACGCTTGCCTAACCAGCCACGTTTACTTTTTTTTGTAACTACAAAATTTAAAAGTGTAACCACTTCCTTCAAATACCCTCCCCTAACCTCTTTGTGAGATTAACAAATTTTGGGTTTACAAATTTGTGCTTGTTTTGTGTGGCTCCCTCTACCCTGTGGGATGATTTAATGCTTTTTTTTTTTTTTTTGAAATGTGGGTTTATAAGTCAGTTTAACATCAAAGTTTTTTATATCTATTTTTTTTCTTTACTTTCGCATTTTATATTTTTATAATTTCACTGGTTACGCAACTTTTTTTTTTACAGTTATTTAATCGAATGCTCGTGCCCAACGTTATTGCAAAAATACCAATGGAAAATATTGTTCGTATTAAGGACCTTTATCAAAATAAGATTTGGAGGGGGTCTTCTTATAAAAAACCATAATATTTCAACTGAAAGAAAGGAAACAAGAATTATGGCCACAAGAAATCAATTTATTGAAGTTAAATAAAACTATATATTTTATATGTTGGTTTTAGGGTTTTTTATTTTTTTTTTTCTTTTTTTTTAAAAAGAAATAATAAACTTTTTTTAAGATATTTTCGTCTATATACATGAAATATTATTCTAAGATTTTTATAACTTTTGTTTCTTTAAAAAAAAGTTACCACAAGTTTGTAAAGCCTCCAAAACATTTGTTTCAATTATATTTAAAGGAAGAGATTAGATTTCAATGTATGGATTTTTAAAAAAAAGTTTTATTTTCATTTAAATATATTAGTTGATTTTTGTTTTTGAATAAGGTATGGGAATGGGCATAAAAAATTTATAAGAGAGTCTCTCTATGATGAAAAAATAAATTTGAAGAGATTTGATTCTTTAAATGAAAATTCAAGTTGTAGTTTCGTTTAAGTCTTTCAAGATAAACTTAAGGAATAATTTAAAAGATTCACTGTAATATTCCATTATAAGCATCTAAAAAAGAGCAGTCCTTTTAAATAAAGGATCAAAGATTAGAATTGACAAAACCTTTATAAAAAGAGCCACGAGAAAGCTTAAATGTGAGCCTATATGAACTATTTTAAGATTTTTTTTTAAGGTTTCAAGCTTTATTAATATGAAGAAAGAAGGATCCAAAGATTAGCAAAAATTATTGGCAAAAAATACATATTAAAATTTTAATATGAAAGTGAAATACGCTCTTCATATTATTTTAAAGCTTTTCATGAAGGTCAGTTTTAGAGCAGGGATACAATAAGATAAAAGGATCCAAAGATAAAATCTAAGAAAATAAAAATATACAGGATAAAAATATATTTTGGACTTAATTTTTTTTTTCAATTTCAATTCCTTGTTTATGTAACATTTATCAGTTATTAATTTAACATTTCTATACCCTCCACACCTCAGTGGCAGAGGGTATATATAGGTTTGTCATTCCGTTTGTAACGCATCGAAATAAATTCCTGAGACCCCAAAAAAATATATTTCCTTGATCCTTATAACAAGGGAAGTTGATTTACTGACCGTCTGTCCGTCTGTCTGTGGAAATCACGATCACGCCGTAAATATCTAAGCTAGACCGTTCGTTTTTATATAAAATCGTTTGTTAATATCCCAAAGGAGTTGCTATTTAAAATCGTCAAAATCGGTCAAAGGGTTCACGAGCTATGAATGAAACATTGAAAAAACTCTTGAAAAAATAAAATTTTTCAGTGCGTTTGTTGTTTTCCTTACGATATGTTGTATATGTTGTAATTCTTCGTATTGTTGAAGTTATTACAGTTGTGTGTATATTAATACTGCACGTGTCACATTGGCATAAGCAAGTTTTGCGACATATTTTTTTATCATTAAAATTAAATATTAAAAATTAAAAATTAATAAAAAATGGAAATGGAAAATGAAAAATTAAAATTGAAAAATGAAAAATGAAAATTGAAAAATTAAAAATGAAAAATGAAAAATGGAAAATGAAAAATGAAAAATGAAAATAAAAAATGGAAAATGAACCATGGAAAATGAAAAATGGAAAATGGAAAACGAAAAATTAAAAATGGAAAATGAAAAATGAAATTTGGAAAATGGAAAATGAAAAATGATAAATGGAAAATGAAAAATTAAAAATGGAAAGTGAAAAATGGAAAATGAAAAGTGGAAAATGAAAAATTAAAAATGGAAAATGGAAAATGAAAAATGGAAAATGAGAAATGAAAATGGAACATGGAACATGAAAAATGAAAAATGAAAAATGAAAAATTAAAATTAAAATATGCAAAATCGAAAACGAAAAACGAAAAATTAAAAATGGAAAAAGGAAAACTAAAAATGAAAAATGAAAATTGGAAAATGGAAAGTGAAAAATTGAAAATAGAAAATGAGAAATGGAAAATGAAAAATTTTAAAATAAAAATGGCAAATGGACAATGAAAAATGAAAAATTAAAAATTAAAAATGGAAAGTGGGATATGGAAAATAAAAAATGAAAAATGAAAATTGAAAGAAAAATGGAAAACGGAAAATGTAAAATGTAAAATGAAAAATTAAAAATGAAAATCGAAAAATGAAAATTGAAAAATTAAAAATGGAAAATGAAAAATGAAAAATCGAAAATGGAAAATGGAAAATGAAAAATTAAAAATGAAAAGTGGAAAATGGAAAATGAGGAATTAAAAATGAAAAACTAAAAATGAAAAACGAAAGATGAAAATTGAAAAGTGAAAAATGAAAAATGATAAAAAAAAAATTGAAAATTGAAAATGAAAAAGGTGGAGGGTATCAAAGATTCGGCCCAGCCGAATTTAACACTCTTACTTGTTTTTTCTTAAAGAGTTTAGGATACATATTCCTTTTTTGCTTAAATATATTTAACAATAATATATAATGTATTGAATATACATAATATTACAAAATAAGGTGAAGATTCTCAAAAAACCTTATTGTTTTTTTTTTTTTTTTTGGTTTTATTTTTAAGATAAAAAGTGTAAGGGTTAAGGATAAAATTATGATGAGATAAGCTCATTAATGTGGATAAATTCCGAATTAACACATTTGTAATTAAAGTTTATTGTAAGCCGTTCATTCTTGTTTGCTAAAAGATCAACGTTGGCTAATGTGTGTAGTCGTTGTGTGGAGTAATGCCAAGGTAAATTGTATATCGTTTTTAATAATTTGTTTTGAGCAATCTGCACATTTTTAATATGCCATTGCGCAGCAGTAGACCAAACTGGAGCAGCGTAAAACATTACGGCGCACAGTGGCGCCCGTAGAGCAAACGAGGTTGCAAAAATCAAAATTTTCATGTGCGCCGACGAAGTTTTAAATAAACCCATGTTTTAGGAAACTTTTCAACTATTTCAAATATGCTACTCTTAATAATATCACATTTTTAGTTTAGAAGATATAACCGTTCAAAGTTGACCGACTTTCGGTTTTCAAAAAAACACACAATTTTTAGTCAATTTGTTGCGATTTCAGGTGTAATATCACGCAAAATAGGTAACGAATCACCTTATTTTTAGTTTGTATTGATTGATGTATTTCTTAAATGTATAATGATAAAAAAAATTAACTGTTTGCTTTGTGTTTCTCCTGGTAAATCACTATTTAACAAGTAAGAAAATTATAGTCGGTCTAGACCGACTATACGATACCCTATACCATGCGTTTAGAAACCCTATCTCTTAGGCCCAACTAACTGGACATAGAAAATAAGCAAAAACCAAATTTGAGTGGGATTTTTATTAATTTTTTTGACTGCAGATATGAAAAAGTTCATATCGGATGCTATATCTATATGGAGACTAGGTCCAAAAATGGACCAATCCTAATCATGTTTGGTAAAGTCTCTTGTATTTTCCAAAAATATATACAAACAAAATTTGCGAAGAATCAGTGCAATATTTTTGTTTTTAATAGATTTAAGTGAAGATCGGGAAGCAGTCTATATGGGGCCAAAGGGATCATTTTTGGACTACTCTTTAATGTAATGTAATGAACGCATACAAACCCAATTTGAGTAAGATCTATATGACAATTTGGATCTTATGGCAATTTATGTCGATTTTGTATGGGGGCTAGGTCTTAACATGGACCGATTCTCACCAATTTCAATAGCGTTCATCCAATAGCAGATAAAAGCTTATATACCAAATTTCATCAAAATATATTCATATTTGCGACCTGCAGTTTGATTACAAGGTTTACATGGACACACAGACGGACGGACGGACGGACGGACATTGTTAAATCAACTCAAAAAGTGATTCTGATTCGATCGGTATAATTAAAGATGGGTCTAGGTCAAATATTTTTGGTTGTTACAAACAGCAGCACAAAGTCATTATACCCAAACCACATAGTAGTATAGGGTATAAAAACTATCCGTTTTTTCACTATTTTTAAACTTTGACGGAAAATAAAAAAATCTATATTTTTCTATATTTGCCATATTTGCAAAACATGTTCTTAGATTATTTCTTTACATAATTCAAAAGGTTTTATCTACCCGTACGTGCCGGTTTGGCTTCTAGAGGTAAAAAAGGTTAAAAAGACATGGTTGCAGAAATTGTATGGCGTGCATCCCTTACATGTTTTGACTGACAGTAGTTTGATCTAATAGTTTGAAAATTGCATTTCAAGTCGGTTGTCTACCTGTGAGCCTTTGCCAAAGTCTACTCCCAATATTCTGTTACAGACACAGGATGCACAAAAAACTACTCATTGAAATTCGCAGGTAGGCACCTCACTTAAAAATTACTTTGGAGTACAAATGGTCAAGAACAATATTGACTTATGGTCCCTCCAGGTAGGCACAAATCTTATTTAGACACGAGCATAATATCAAAATTGCATAATTCAGCCTAAATCCATATGTATGCAGGGAACAGGTAAATTTTTAGGCATGGTAGCATAAGCCTATATATTGCAAAATAAGCATAATGCCTGGATTAGTCTGCGACTGAAAGTTGGCGCAACAAGTACTGAAACCATGGCGTTAAAAAATTTACAATTATTTGAACTGTTTAGAAGGTCAACCGCACCAAAGTTTTTCACGGAAGTTGCTTTAGAAGAACTTGATAGCTTATACGGAAATATTGAGAGAAGCGAAATTATAAAAAATAATTTTTATCTGATATATGCAAATATTAAGGCAAAATGGGTGAAATCTAATCGAACCATTCAGAACTTCAACTCCAAATACGAGGACTGGCTTAATGAAGACACCATCCTGGATATATTGGCAGTAGATAAACCCACCACATCAACCAGAGGAGCAAAAGGAAGGCCAAAAAAAGTATTGGGGAGTGTTCAATTTTCACAAGAAAGAGGAAACTTGCCGATGCCACCAATGACTTGACCACGAAGCATTTATCGGACGCGCTGTCTATTAAATATACAAAGAATAGTGAAAGAGTTAGGTCGCAGATTACAAAGTCTGTTGCTGATGCAAGCTCACTGCGACTAAAAAGGATTAAGGAAAGCATTCCCACGCCCACAAACGCACACATTAAACTTTCCAAAGAAAAATATGAGATACTACGGGCATCCTTGATGCGACACGGGGTTGACGTTTTACCAGGATACAAGCATATTACGCAAGCCAAAATAAATTCACGACCACTGCGTACGGAGTTTACGGAAGTCTCTGTGAAAGCCGATCTGCAGGATCTCATGGGTCATACAGCAAAACGGTTGTTGGAGAGTCTTCCTGAAAATGAGGTGAAAATTCTTCCTGAGAAACTGACATTGATCAGCAAATGGGGCTGCGATGGATCATCCGGACAACGCGTTTGTAAGCAAAGGACCAATAATGTTTAAGTTTGCAAGGGAATCGGCAGAACTCATAAGGACCACGGTGAAGGACATTGAAGAACAAATAAGCAAGATTAAGCCTACAAAGCTGCAAATTGGAGAAGGAAAATATATTGAATGCAATTACGAGTTCCACCTGACCAAGGTTGACGGAAAAGTCGTAAACGAACTGACAGGAACAACCTCAACATTGTCATGCCCGATTTGCAAAAAGAGTCAGAAGAAATTTGGTAATTTAAACGATTCTACAAACGAGGAGAATTACGAATATGGAATGTCACCATTACACGCAAGGATAAGGTGTATGGAGTTCTTGCTAAAACTGGCGTATACCCTACCACAAGTGGAGGAAAACTTCGATGAAAATACATCAATAAAGGATAAGGAAAAGATCAGAAAGAAGCAAATACAGGATGCTTTTTTTAAACAAGTTGGTCTAAAAGTAGACTCTCCCAAGCACGGATACGGTAACTCAAACGATGGAAACACTTCTAGGAGATTTTTTGAAAATGATGAAGCAGTAACTAGAATCACTGGAATTGAAAATCAAATCGTGAAAAGATTGGGAACGATCTTGAATGTTTTAAACTGCAAAGAAAATATCAATTCTACAAAATATGGAGAATATGCATCGAACTGAATCTGAAACTGAATCTCTTTTAGCAGAAATGTATCCACAGAAGAAGTTGACCCCGACTGTCCGTAAAATATTGGCGCATGGCAAAGATATAATTGAGTACCAGTCTTTGCCAATTGGAGAGCTTTCTGAAGAAGCACAGGAGTCTCTTAACAAATTTTATAAAAAAATATAGATTGCAGAACACATTCAAAGCATCAAGGGTAAGGCAAAATGAGGACCTCTTCAACATGTTGGCAGCATCTTCCGATCCACTTATTTCTTCCCTCCGGCATGTGAAGTCACAAATAGAGTTAGAAAATAATTATAGTTTAGAAATGATTAGTCTTTTAGATATACCTTCTCTTACGAATTGTGATGAATATTTTACAGAAAATTGAAAAAATAAATTTAAAAAAAAAGTAATTTTTTTTTTTAATTTGTTGGGTAATAATTTAAAACATAAAACCCTAAAGAAAAAAACTAAAAACAATCTAAAAATGTAAAAATAATTTTTTTTAGTTACCATAAAATTGATTTTTCTACAAATTTTAACGTTGATAACCCATAAATAGGCCCCTACAAAGCGTATCACCCTTTCCGAACGCTCCTTTCATAGGCTGAACAGTTATCTATCATATGCTGTTTAAACTGTTCAATTATGTTATTCGGTTCAAAAGACATGATTTTTGCAAGGAAAAAACTCAAATGGCGCCACTGAGCGGCGTGGAAGATAGATTTTCGTATTAGACTTTGGTTTTTAATGTTGAGGTTAGAGTTCCTGTTTATTAATGAATACAAAAGCCTTGTTCGCTTTTTAACTCTGTCAATAATATATGATACCTGATGTTTGAATTTAAGTATGGGATCCAAAATAACGAATAAATATTTTACTGTGTTCAACCAGGGTACTGAACTGTTGTTGCAAGAAATTGAGGTTTGGGGTAAGAAACACGGTTTACTCCTTCTGGTGAAATATATTGCTTGGGTCTTTTGTGAATTGACAAGAATTTTCCATTTTTTAAAATAGCTATTAACATCAGATAACGCTGTTTGTAAGTTGGATAGAACATCAGTCGATAGTATTCCTGAGCTAAGAATCGCCGTATCATCCGCAAAAGTAGAGGTAACACAACCTTCTAGAGAGGGGAAGTCAGCTGTATATATATTGTATAATATTGATGAAAGGCAGGAGCCCTGAGGGCATCCCGCTATTATATCAGTCTTTGTTGAGCATTTGGAGCCAATGAAAACATTAAAAGATCTCTCTGATAGATAACGTTGTATTATTTTAATTAGTTGAATTGGAAAATTAAATCTCATCATTTTATATATAAGGCCATTATGCCAGACAGAACCGAATGCTGCTTTGATGTCTAATAGTATCATGCCCGTTGATTTTCCATTTATGAAATTTGAATTGACCAAGATTTGTATTCTGACAAGTGGCTGAATCGTATTATGCTCCTTGAGGAAGACAAATTGTTGAGTCGGCAGTATATTTTCTGTGTCAATAAAGTCGATAAGTTTTTCTTTAATGACTTTTTCTAATATCTTGCTTAGTGATAATAAAAGACTTATAGGCCTGTAGGATAGTGGACAGTTGGGCGGACTTAAAAATCGCATATTATACTTTTTGGAGAAATTCTAAATGAGATCAGTGATAAAATCAATAAACAGGTAAACAAAAATTAAATTTAATAAAACATTGTAGAAATATGCATGAGATGAAAAATATGCAGCTTATGTTTTTTTCGAGATCAGTGTTAAAACTTTGGATTAAATAAAGAAAGATAGATCCAGTGATAAGATCTCAGAAAAACGTGATAGAAAGATCCACAATAAAGCTGTAATATGAACTTGAAAGACGCACACTGTAGTTTGTTTTTTTTTGTAACTATTAAAGAAGACCTATGTCAGCAGTTTAATTAAGCAAGAAAGGATGATCTTAATATAAGAATTGATTTTTTATATAAAGATCTAAATATAATAAATCTTTCATATGCCCGAAAAATATCAGCATATCGCCTTGATGAAAAAAAACGAAACATGAACCCTAGGATAATATTAATAAAAGCGTTATAGCACAATCATGATCTTGATGTAATATAAAATCCCTCATCATGGTCTTTTATGGCTTTTCACGAACATCAACCGATTGGTTAAATTCAAGATATAATAATCTATAATAAATTTAACACAAACTATAAAGATCCCTGTTTTATTAAAAAAAAATCAAAGACATATTGGGTTTTAGCTTGAATGAAAGATCTATAATATTAATAGGCTAGGCGATTTTTTGTTACCGATGCTTTGTTTTACCGTTTTATCTCGATTTTGACCAAACGTATATTATTTGAAAGGTATTTCTTTTAAGCTGTTCACCAGATTTATAGATTTTTAATTTTTTTTTTTTTTATTTTGAGTAACTTGCATTTAAAGTTGCTACTAACACATACTTAAAATTATACATATGCTATATGTGTGTTTATTATAAATAGTTGTTAATGTGTTTGTTAATGAGTTTGTTTTCTTCATTCACAATAATAATAAACCAAAATAATGCTAAAACAAAATTAAAATTTGCATATTAATTACAGTATTTATTGCAATATGTCTGAAAAATGACTAAAAATCTAACAAAAAGTGTTGGTTTGTGAATTGGCTAAGTTGAAAAATAAAATTGCCTAGAAATTGCACTCGAATTTCGAGCGCTGGAAGCTTCTAGTTATCATAAATATCCAAGGTTTTTATGATATATTTGAATATGATTTTAATGAATCCCAAAATTTGTGTTATGTAAAATGCTATTTTTTCATTATTAGAAGCCTCAAGGATTCTTGCTTAATTTTAAGTAGCGGTTTTTATTGAAGACCCAACTCTGGTAAAAGATGTTCAAGCTGTGATAAATTCAAAACAGAAAAATCTATGATTAATCGAAATGAGTTCAATGCTTAACATTTATCGAAAGTTTACAAAAATAATCCAGGCTCAAGCCTGATGGTTAGCTTAGATTAGACTTAAAGCTCATACTAAAGTTTAAGATAGATTCGTCGGCTTTTATTACGACTATACAACTCTAATGAAAAGCAGTGCTTCTATAAAAATTTTGAATAAGCAAATGCGAATTTAATGTTGACTTTTTTAATTTATAAAAAATTTCTGTCTAAAAGAAAAAGATCTTCGCTATAGTTTTAATATTAATAGGAAAACTTGCAGCTAATGAATAAACAAATTACCGACAGCTTTTTAAAATATCCTCATTTAAATCTTATTAAATGGTTTTTTAATAAAAAAAAAAAAAAAATAAAAAACACTTAAGGTGGATTCATCGTCGCGAACCGCAGTCTGCAGCCTGTTTTTTTTTATATGACGTTTACTCGATAGAAAAGGAGAGGAAAGCAACGAGCAATTTTTACTCGTTATGACTGCAGATTAATTTGATTTGAAAACGCAACCTGTAGACAAAATGTTGCCATCTCTTGTTTTCATTTTTTCCTAAAGATTTTTAAGAAATGGTTATTTATTATGTGGTGTTTTGGCATCTGTAATAGATTTTTTTTTTAGGTTTTTAAAGCCTAGTTCCGCGAAGCCGAGTGGCTTGTCTGCAGATTCAAATTTTGGCGTTTTTTTTTTCAGCGAGACACCAAAGCCTCTGGTGGGAATCGACCCCCGCATGATAAACGAGCACGCTACCTACTCAGCTACCGTGGCGCATCATATGTCAACCCACATTTAGTGACAGCATTCAAAGGCGCTATACCTAAACTTTAAAAGCTTTACGATTAAAAAACTTTAAACATTAAACGCTTTAAGCATTAAACGTTAAAATCTTTTTCGTTCGAAATAAAAGCTTTCTTGAAATTTAAAGCAGCATAAAGCAAGGGCCAAATCACCGCATTTGATATTGAGTAAAATCAATCGAAATTCCATATTTTGGTTTAATATTTGAAGAAAACGGACAAACTCTCGACCACGATTCGCTTTTCTTCTTAACCAGAGGCCATAATTCTTCAACTGTGAGAAAGAAAAATTTTTCTTAACATTTTACTTTGGGAAATAAAAAATGATTTCGATCGAAAAATTTCGATAACGAATGCGGTGATTTGGCCCCAGTAATATAACTTTTAACTCATACTCTCCGTCTGTCTGTCTGTCATGGGGCAACCACAGTCCCCTTATCCTATTGATCTGCAACTTGGCCCTTAGTCTTGTTGTGACTACAGATTAGTTTTGGGGTAGTCATCCACAGTCACGCACAGTCACAGAGTGGTCTAAATGTCATTTCCCCTCATCCAGTCAATCTGAAACTTGGTCGATGTACTTTGACATAGTCACACATAGTCACGGAGAGATTAAAACCTCACTTCCCCTCATCCCATCGATCTGAAACTTTGTCCATAGACTTGTTGTGGCCAAAGATTAATTTTAAGATAGTCACACACAGTCACCGAGAGATTCAATATGCATAAGGAAAAAAAGAGTTTTAATAAAAACTTTGTTTTTATTGATTATTTTAGTACCTTTTTGATTGAAATTATTCTTTATTTTTATAATTTTTATTTTTAAATATGAGTTCATATTTCATTATATACATCTTATTAAATACCTTTATGAAATTGTTTAATAAATGAATTCTTTGATTCTAAAAATTCTTCTTTTAATGAGATAAATAATATTTTCCACACATAAATATTTCGGTTAACTTTGAAATGTGTGGCTGATAAAATAAAACAATTTAGACATTTTTTTCCTCCAGAATACTATTGCAAATTTCGGCAACAAGATAAATTGAATGAGATGTAACCATGAAACAGTTACAAATCATTTATATAATATGAGTTAAGGTAAATTTAAAAAAACCTAAGACAATAAAACTTTAACTCATAAGGTTTCCTTTAAAACTCATAAACGAAGTACCACAGATTTTCAAACTTGCCATATAAATTTAGCTCTTCAGAGAGATTTCCTATATCAGAATAGAAGAGAGAGAGAGAGAAGGCAAGTTAAAAATTATTAGGTAAAAACAAATGTATTCGTCGTCCTGTCGCTCGAACTGTAGCTACGTTTGGAATGTTATAAGTGTTTCTTTTATATTCCATTATTGTTGTATTAAATTCATAAAGTCCTGATTTTGTATAGGGCATTCTAAACTTCTGTTAAGGCCGCTCTCTAAACACATTCATCTTATTGTCTCAAAATGTTTCCAAGAATTTCAGATCTTTTGTATCGTAAGCAAACAAACAGCTTTTTTTGTGGAGAAAAAATCATTTGCGCATACCAATCATTATTTAAAATTCCCAAACAATTCATTTACAGACACTTTCAACACATTCGAACACAACTAAAACAAGAGCCGCTCTAAAGTGGTAAACCATTATCATCTTTGTTAAGCGAAATATGCTTAAAACAACTAAGAGCCTCAAGTGCGGCTGTGACGAATATTTTATACCCTTCAAGAAAAAAACATCTATGCGCGCAGTGGGGTAAATTTCTATTTCACAATACTATCACAAAAACTACGTAACATGTGAGGCGTAAGACAAAAGCGGTGTGACTTTTGATTGTATTCGTGAAAAAATTATGACATGTAATAAACTGTTTAAAAATGAAAAATTAAAAATGGAAAATTAAAAATAAAAAATTAAAAATGATAAATTAAAAAATGGAAAATAAACAAGAAAATACAGTCGGTGTAGACCGACTATATGATACCCTATACCATGCGTTTAGTAACCCTATCTCATAGGCCCAACTAACTGGAGATAGAAAGTAAGCATAAACCAAATCTGAGTGGGATTTTTATTAATTTTTTGGCTGCAGATATGAAAAAGTTGATATCGGATGCCATATCTATATGGGGACTAGGTCCAAAAATGGACCGATCCTGACTATGTTTGGCAAAGTCTCTTGTATTTTGCAAAAATATATACAAACAAAATTTGAGAAGAATCAGTGCAATATTTTTGTTTTTTGATAGATTTAAGTGAAGATCGGGAAGCAGCTCTATATGGGCCCTATGACTAAGTGTTTTACCATAAGGACCATTTTTGTACTACTCATTACTGGATGTAATAAACGCATACATACCCAATTTCAGTAAGATCTGTATGACAATTTGGATCTTATGGCAATTTATGTCGCTTTCATAGGGGTCATTTGTATGGAGGCTAGGCCTGAACATGGACCGATTCTCAACGATTTCAATAGCGTTCTTCCTATGGCCGATAAACCAAATTTCATCAAAATATTTTTATATTTGCGACCTGTTCTTTGATTACAAGGTTTACATGGACACACAGACGGGCAGACGGAAGGACGGACGGACGGACATCGTTAAATCGAATCAGATAGTGATTCTGATTCGATCGAATTAATAAAAGATGGGTCTAGGTCAAATATTTTTGGTAGTTACAAACAGCAGCACAAAGTCATTGTACCCAAACCACATAGCGGTATAGGGTATACAAATAAAAATTAAAAATGGAAAACGAAAAAATAAAAATGAAAAATTGCAAATGAAAAATTGAACATGAAAAATCAAAAAAGTAAAATAAAATATGAAAAATCAAAAATGTAAAATAAAAAACAAAAAATTAAAAATGAAAAATAAAAAATAAAAAAATAAAAATTAAAAATTAAAAATTAAAAATTAAAAATTAAAAATTAAAAATTAAAAATTAAAAATTTTAAAATTAAAAATTAAAAATTAAAAATTAAAAATTAAAAATTAAAAATTAAAAAGTAAAAATTAAAAATTAAAAATTAAAAATTAAAAATTAAAAATTAAAAATTAAAAATTAAAAATTAAAAATTAAAAATTAAAAATAAAAAATTAAAAATTAAAAATTAAAAATTAAAAATTAAAAATTAAAAATTAAAAATTAAAAATTAAAAATTAAAAATTAAAAATTAAAAATTAAAAATTAAAAATTAAAAATTAAAAATTAAAAATTAAAAATTAAAAATTAAAAATTAAAAATTAAAAATTAAAAATTAAAAATTAAAAATTAAAAATTAAAAATTAAAAATTAAAAATTAAAAATTAAAAATTAAAAATTAAAAATTAAAAATTAAAAATTAAAAATTAAAAATTAAAAATTAAAAATTAAAAATTAAAAATTAAAAATTAAAAATTAAAAATTAAAAATTAAAAATTAAAAATTAAAAATTAAAAATTAAAAATTAAAAATTAAAAATTAAAAATTAAACATTAAAAATTAAAAATTAAAAATTAAAAATTAAAAATTAAAAATTAAAAATTAAAAATTAAAAATTAAAAATTAAAAATTAAAAATTAAAAATTAAAAATTAAAAATTAAAAATTAAAAATTAAAAATTAAAAATTAAAAATTAAAAATTAAAAATTAAAAATTAAAAATTAAAAATTAAAAATTAAAAATTAAAAATTAAAAATTAAAAATTAAAAATTAAAAATTAAAAATTAAAAATTAAAAATTAAAAATTAAAACTTAAAAATTAAAAATTAAAAATTAAAAATTAAAAATTAAAAATTAAAAATTAAAAATTAAAAATTAAAAATTACAAATTAAAAATTAAAAATTAAAAATTAAAATTAAAAATTAAAAATTAAAAATTAAAAATTAAAAATTAAAAATTAAAAATTAAAAATTAAAAATTAAAAATTAAAAATTAAAAATTAAAAATTAAAAATTAAAAATTAAAAATTAAAAATTAAAAATTAAAAATTAAAAATTAAAAATTAAATATTAAATATTAAAAATTAAAAATTAAAAATTAAAAATCAAAAATTAAAAATTAAAAATTAAAAATTAAAAATTAAAAATTAAAAATTAAAAATTAAAAATTAAAAATTAAAAATTAAAAATTAAAAATTAAAATTTAAAAATTAAAAATTAAAAATTAAAAATTAAAAATTAAAAATTAAAAATTAAAAATTAAAAATTAAAAATTAAAAATTAAAAATTAAAAATTAAAAATTAAAAATTAAAAATTAAAAATTAAAAATTAAAAATTAAAAATTAAAAATTAAAAATTAAAAATTAAAAATTAAAAATTAAAAATTAAAAATTAAAAATTAAAAATTAAAAATTAAAAATTCAAAATTCAAAATTAAAAATTAAAAATTAAAAATTAAAAATTAAAAATTAAAAATTAAAAATTAAAAATTAAAAATTAAAAATTAAAAATTAAAAATTAAAAATTAAAAATTAAAAATTAAAAATTAAAAATTAAAAATTAAAAATTAAAAATTAAAAATTAAAAATTAAAAATTAAAAATTAAAAATTAAAAATTAAAAATTAAAAATTAAAAATTAAAAATTAAAAATTAAAAATTAAAAATTAAAAATTAAAAATTAAAAATTAAATATTAAAAATTAAAAATTAAAAATTAAAAATTAAAAATTAAAAATTAAAAATTAAAAATTAAAAATTCAAAATTCAAAATTAAAAATTAAAAATTAAAAATTAAAAATTAAAAATTAAAAATTAAAAATTAAAAATTAAAAATTAAAAATTAAAAATTAAAAATTAAAAATTAAAAATTAAAAATTAAAAATTAAAAATTAAAAATTAAAAATTAAAAATTAAAAATTAAAAATTAAAAATTAAAAATTAAAAATTAAAAATTAAAAATTAAAAATTAAAAATTAAAAATTAAAAATTAAAAATTAAAAATTAAAAATTAAAAATTAAAAATTAAAAATTAAAAATTAAAAATTAAAAATTAAAAATTAGAAATTAAAAATTAAAAATTAAAAATTAAAAATTAAAAATTAAAAATTAAAAATTAAAAAGTAAAAAGTAAAAATTAAAAATTAAAAATTAAAAATTAAAAATTAAAAATTAAAAATTAAAAATTAAAAATTAAAAATTAAAAATTAAAAATTAAAAATTAAAAATTAAAAATTAAAAATTAAAAACTAAAAATTAAAAATTATAAATTAAAAATTAAAAATTAAAAATTAAAAATTAAAAATTAAAAATTAAAAATTAAAAATTAAAAATTAAAAATTAAAAATTAAAAATTAAAAATTAAAAATTAAAAATTAAAAATTAAAAATTAAAAATTAAAAATTAAAAATTAAAAATTAAAAATTAAAAATTAAAAATTAAAAATTAAAAATTAAAAATTAAAAATTAAAAATTAAAAATTAAAAATTAAAAATTAAAAATTAAAAATTAAAAATTAAAAATTAAAAATTAAAAATTAAAAATTAAAAATTAAAAATTAAAAATTAAAAATTAAAAATTAAAAATTAAAAATTAAAAATTAAAAATTAAAAATTAAAAATTAAAAATTAAAAATTAAAAATTAAAAATTAAAAATTAAAAATTAAAAATTAAAAATTAAAAATTAAAAATTAAAAATTAAAAATTAAAAATTAAAAATTAAAAATTAAAAATTAAAAATTAAAAATTAAAAATTAAAAATTAAAAATTAAAAATTAAAAATTAAAAATTAAAGATTAAAAATTAAAAATTAAAAATTAAAAATTAAAAATTAAAAATTAAAAATTAAAAATTAAAAATTAAAAATTAAGAATTAAAAATTTAAAATTAAAAATTAAAAATGAAAAATAAAAAAAGAAAAATGAAAAACGAAATATGAAAAATGAAAAAATGGAAATTAAAATATTAAAAATGAAAAATATAAAATGAAAAATGAAAAATAAAAAACGAAAAATTAAAAATTAACTGGTTGAAATAATAAATAATGATATATATTTTTATATGAGCAGAGCCCCTGCAGTTGATTGCTATAAGTGATACATGGATGACGTATTCTGTTTGAAATGAAAAAGTGTCGTTAAATAATTTTTAATTAGTAGTTGTTTACACATCCCCCCTGTGATCGGACCCACTTGATTTTTTTTTTTGCTAAATTCCTAAAGAAGAGAAGTTGCTGAGGTTTTTAGAGGGACGTGTATTTTGCTTATCAGTAATGCCTGGTTTTCACAATGATCTTCTTTCAATCTTTTTTGTTTAATCTATCCAGGTGTTACAAACGGTTTAAAGAACTTTCTATAGCCATAAAAATTCCTACAAATATTATATTGAAACAAAAAATATACACAAATATTTGCAATTAACGTTTGGACAAAAAAGGGAAAAAAAATTCTGCGAAAACAAGGCCAAAAGAACATTAAGAAATAATGTCCACAGCAAACAGAAAAAGTTTATATTTTCAATGAACGCATAATTTCAATTTGGTTTTTGGTATTCCATACCTTTGATACCTTTGACCAAGAAACAATTGTGGTGTAAAGTTTAGAGTTAGAGACCACTACAATAATTTCCAGTTAAAAGCCCTCCCGTTGTTTAAAATCACAATAAGATGAAACGCCACCATTTGATGGCCAGAAAATTTAGAAAAAGTTACATATGTTTTACAGTGATTGTCCCACATTCAATAAAATTTATGTATGGCTAGACTGAGTTTCATAAAATTTGACATTAAAAATTTCTTAAAATTTATTAGATTATTATAACTTTTCAACAAAAATAAATTTATGAAAATTTTATGATTTATCCACTATCCACAATTATAAAAATTAAAAAAAAACAACATGTCGTCTGCTTTTTTTTATTATACATATATATTTTTTTTTATTTTTAGTATATTGTTTTTAACGAAATTCTCTTTCTCCCCCTTATTAATTATGAAGTGTGATATGTAACACTCATTGTTTGAGATAGAGCATCTTGAATGCTGCTGCCATTGGGTTAAAAAAAAAAAAATTCAAATTAAAACTAAATATAACATTTTGTCTCTTATATTTATGGAACTGTCTTTGCAATAAAATTTATTTTTTGACACTTTAATTTTATACAATATTTTTTTTTCGTACAATTTTAAACCCACCAGTATGCAAAATAATATATTTATGTATTTTTAATTAATGAAATTGGCTAATTATGCAAATTCTTCTTTTTTTCTTAATTTTTTTATAGCAAATATCTTCAAACCAAAAATTGAAATTAATGTAATTGTAAATGATATGAACAATTAATTCGTTATGTCAAAAGAGATGCCTGATAGAATTATTTTTAAATTTAAAGAGACAAAAACAATTAATTTGTTAGAAAAAAAAGTCATTAATAAAAATATATTTATTAGAATAGATTTTTCTTGCAGACAATTTGCAATTAATTCTGAACTTAATAAGAAATTTGATATGTTTTGGTAAAGATAAGAGTAATTTGTTAATGACTACGAATATTTGAAATAGCTTCAATAAGCTTCCCTCCAGCTGTTGGTAACGTAGGTTTTTGTATAGCATCCGAAGGGCCAGCTGAATATTATCGAGCTTCGAAGTAAGTGTTATCTGAAAATAACGAAAAGGACACTATTGGGAAACCATTTGGTTTTAGACAATAAAGATATGACTACGGAGCAAAAAATGTTAGTAGGTCCATTCAAAACAAAACAAATGAATTCATAACCGTTAATGCAAAGGTCCAATGCCGACAGTTCGAAAAAATTCAGAAAGCAAACCAACAATGTCTTATTTTTTTTTTTTTTAATTTAAAATATATATTAATAAAAATGTCTTCTACCGTATTACTTTTTTAATTGTTCACATTATTTGTCCTTTTGTCCACACGTTAACGGGATTTTTAAGCGACATTTTTAAAAAAATTTTATGAAGGGCAACTTTTTAAACAAATAGTACTTTTTTAAAAAAGTGTACTTTTTTAAGAAAATGTTTTTTTTTTAAAAAGATATTTAAAAAAAAGTAATTTTAATATACTTTTTAAGAATACGTACTCCTTTAAGAAAGAAAAGCTACTTTTTTGAGAAAAAAAACAGGTATTTTTCTAAGAAAAGACACTTTATTGAGAAAAGGTACTTTTTAAGACAATTTTCTTTTTTAAGAAAACGTACTTTTTTAGAAAGTTACTTTTTAAAAAATGTACTTTTATTATTTATTTTTCAAAATATAATGTTTTAAAGAAAATATACTTTTTAAGAAAACGTTATTTTTTAAGAAAAGTTAGCTTTTAAAGAAAATAAACTTTTTTATGAAATTATCCCTTTTAAAAAAAGTACTTCTTCAAGAAAATTTATTTTTTTTTTTAAGAAAAAGTAACTTTAAAAAAAAATTATGTAGACTTACCTTACATTTTCCAAAGTTATAATAAAGGCATGGGAGGGGTAGAATGTACCGAATTCCAGCGAAAGGAAAGATCTGGTGGTCGGTATTATTTACTTACGTAGTGGACATGACTATTTCAAATACATGGAGTAATCTGCATTACAAATCCTGACGATCATGTTGATCAGTTATAGTTTCGCAGGCCTATAGCACGCACGATGGACAATAAAGCTAGACAAACGTACTCTGGAATTGCTGGAGAACACAGAAAAAATAATGGTCACAACCTCCAAAAAATACCAAACCAAATTAGATGTGTTATATGTTCAAAAAGAGTTAAACGTTATGTGATAAGTGTCTAAAAACGATATGTGTGGAAAGAGGATGTTTTGCAAAATACCACTACTAAGCGCCCATTGCATGAAACACAATTTTAATATTTTCTATATTTTTTTCTTTTATAGTATTTTAATAAAACTGTTTAATGCTAGTATTAAAAATTTAATCTATTATATTAATAGGCTAGGCGATTTCTTGTTATCGGTCTTTTGTTCTATCGTTTTATTCCGATTTTGACCAATCGTATACTATTTGAAAGGAATTTCTTTTCAGCTGTTCACTAGATTTACAGATTTTTAAATTTTTTTCCTTATTTTGAGTAAATTGAATTTAAAGTTGTTAATAACACATACATAAAATTATAAATATGCTATGTTTGTGTTTATTAAATTTGTTAATGTGTTTGTCAATGAGCTTGTTATCTTCATTCACAATAATAATAAACCATAAAATTGTTGGTTTGTGAATTGGCTAAGTTGAGTTATAAAGTTGCCTAGAAATTGCACTCGAATTTTGAGTGCTGGAATCTGCTAGATATTATAAATGTTCATGGTTGTCATTTGGGCGTTAATGGATTAAGAAAATGTACTCTTTAAGAAAATGGTTTACTAAGAAAAGCTGCTTTTTTAAAACATGTTTTTTTAAGAAAAGATACTTTTTGAATAAGAGGTAATTTTTTAAGCGAATTTAATTTTTTTTAACAAAAAGTACTTTTTTAAGAAGAGGCAATTTTATAAGAAAATTTCCTTTTTTTCAGAAAAGGAACTTTTAATAAAGAGGTATTTTTATAAGAAAAGCTAGTTTTTAAACAAAAGGAACTTTTTTAAGAAAAGGTACTTATTTAACAAGAGGTAATTTTTATAGAGAAGGTACTTTAAAAAAAATATATTTTTTAAAAAAGTTACTCTTAAAGAAAATGCACCTTTTTAAAAAGGAAAAGGTATTTTCAGGATAATTTACTTTTTAAGAAAAGGTACTTTTTAAAAAAGGTACTTTTTTAAGAAAATGTAGTTTTCAACAAAATTTACTTCTGTATAAAAAGGTACTTTTTAAAGAAACTGTATGAATAGCGAAGGCACTTTTTTATAAAATTAACTTTTTTAAGAAAATGTAATTTTTGAGAAACTGTACTTTTTAAAAATATGTCCTTCTATAAGACAGAGTACGTTTTTAAGAAAATTCGATTTACTAATAAAACGTTCTTTCCTAAGAAAATTTACTTTTTTAAGAAAATGTCATTTTTAAGAAATTGTACTATTTTATCAAAAGGTACATAGAAAAAGTATGTTTTTTAAGAGAAGTCGCTTTTTCAGAAAATTAATTTTTAGAAAAGTTACTTTTAAGAAGTGGTACTTTTAAATAAAAGGTATTTGTTTAAGAAAATGTACTCTTTTTAAGAAAAGGCACCTTTTTAGAACAAGTTTTTCTTAAAGAAAAGATATTTTTTAATAAAATCTACTTTTTTAGGAAAGGTAATTTTTTAGAAAATTTAATATTTGAATAAAAAAAATTTACTTTAAAACAATTTGTAAAGAGGCAATTTAAAAAAAAGTGTAAGAAAAGGTACTTTTCACAAAAGGGTAATTTTTGAGAAAAAGTACTTAATTAAGAAAATATCCTTTATTAAGGTATTTTGTTATAAATGGTACTTTTAAAGAAAACGTATTTTTTAAAGAATAGCTTTTTTAAGTAAGCATACTTTAAGGAAAAATTACTTTTTAAGCGAAGGTACTTTCCTAGCACATTCACTTAAGAAAATTTAATTTTTACGCAAAGTTACTTTTTTACAAAATGTCTTTATTTAAGAAAAGTAAAAGTTTTAAGAAAATACACTTTAAAAAAATTAAATTCTTTAAGAAAAGGCACTTTGTAAAGATATTACTTTTTTGAGAAAAAGTACTTTGTTAGGGAAAGGTACTTTTTTAATAAAATGTACTTTTTCAAAAAGAAAAGCACCTTTTAAAGAAAATTCACGTTTCTAAGAAAAGCTACTTTGTTAAGAAAATGTTCTTATTAAGAAAATGTACTTTTTATGTAAAGCTAATTCTTTAAGAAGGACTTTTGTTTAGAAAATTTACTTTTTTTTGCAAAAGGTCCTATTTTAGAAAAGTTTTTTATATATTTTTTAAAAAAATGTACTTTTTTAAGAAAATTTACTTTTTTAAGAGAAGTTATTTTTTAAGGAAATGAAACTATTAAAAAAAAACTTTTTCAATTAAAGGTCCGTTTTTAAGATAATATACTTTTTTTAAGAAAAGGTTTCTTTTAAAATAAAATTACTTCTTAAAAAAAAAAGAATGTGTAGATATAAAATATGTGACCGATAAGTTTATGACATTAAATATTAATAATATGGCTTTCAGAGTCAGTGATGAGCTTAATTATATATTAAAATTGGTGAACAGCTACAGTTTTTAGGATTGAATTGTATCAACAAAAGTACAATTCAAAAAAATATATGATCCTGAACCTGGTATTTTTGTATAATTTGAAATATAAAAAGCTTGGAAAATATAATCGGGTAACGCTAGTTCTTTAAAAACTGTTGAAAATATGTTAAAAGCAAACTGCCATTTAATAGTTTATTAATGTTATTCACAGTTGACTTAAATCAAAACACTCTTACTCCTTCTCTTCCTCAATCAGGCTCTTTGGCTTACTGATTTTCTATCTATGTCATCAATAATTTTAATATTTATTTTTTTCTTATTGGGTACGTTATAAATTTTAGTATTTTTACTTCTCTGATGGATTTTGATTTATGACTTTTTTAGCCGCCCTCCAATAAATCAGGTCGTAAAACGATTGAGCTCGCATACATTGTTTGCTTCCCAAATCTGTACCCAAGCAAGCAAAAAAAAAAAATAAAAAAAAAACAAATAAAATTTGAGAAGAAATAACTTCTACATCACTTGATATTATTTGCTGTGATTTGTTTTATAAGTTTTGTGTCTTTAATTCAATTTTATTTTTTGTTTATATTTCATTTTTCAAAATTGCTTTTTATATTTTGCAGGCCGTTTCCCCTCCAGTTTGTTGGATTGAGAAAGTGGCATCTACGGTTTATGTTGAGGGTTTTTATTTTTTTCCTTCACTTTTCAGTATTTTTAAATAATAATTCATTTATTATTTTTTTTTTCGGTAAAACTAAATTTTGTGGTTGAAACCCAGTTAGTGGTCCACCACACTGTGGTTAGCTATCTTTTTTGACTATACTCTTCCACCATTAAGCAGTTTGGTATATGACTGACTCTAACCAATGTTACATATTTTTTTAGAGGTGTAGGACACACAATTCATTTATATATGTTGGTTCGTTGGCGAGTTTATTTGTACAATTATGTGAGAAATGAGAAGTTTACACAAAAGCCAGCAGAAATCAAAAAATTTTTTTGGGGGGGGTTTAAATCGATTTAAGAAACCAACAACTTTTTGTTAAAATAAATTAATATATAATTTATAGGATTTTTTTTGTATGAGAGTAGTTACATACAAATTTTATTTTCTTGTTGAGAGTTTGGATCTTTTGGGAATATGTGTTAACATAACTTTTTTTTTTCTATATGTGCGTTAATTTTCAATACACAAATAGTTTTTTTCATTTTTTTTTTGTTGATGGTGATTTATTTTAGACCATATGTCAAAAAGTTTTATTTCATTGTAAGCTTTTTCTCATTGATATTAAATCAATTTAACCAAGGTATTGTTGTGGATTAAAAAAATTATATGTGAACAAAACTTACCTGATGGATTTTAGCTGCAAAGAAAAAAATGGAATATAAAATTACTATACGAGTAACAAACAGAACGGATAGAAATATTATTTTTTTTTAACAAATTCTTTGGACAAACTTTGATTAACCTCCAAAA
The DNA here is from genome assembly GCA_963682025.1 of Cordilura impudica. Lineage (NCBI taxonomy): Eukaryota > Metazoa > Arthropoda > Insecta > Diptera > Scathophagidae > Cordilura > Cordilura impudica. Next base: position 238,220,517 of record OY821519.1, read on the forward strand.
TTTAAAAAATGATTTATTTACTTGATTCAATGTATCAAGTATTCATAATATTATGGGATTGATTACGAAGCCTATAAAATTCCAAAATACTAAGAAGTAATAATTGATAGGAACTGATAATTTTGTACTTTACACCATGAGTTTTGGGGAAGGCTCCATTGCCTATTGTTAACAGCTGAAAAATTTATGAATAATAGTGGGTCATCAGTTTGAGGTTATTTAAGAATTTGAAAATATAAATTAAAACATGTAATTTCAGCTCTCACAGCAACTTCCTCATTTTTGTTTGGCACTTTTAATACTTTCTATGATCTAAGTTTATATTTTGCACACATATGAGACGCTTTGTATTTTTGCGCTAAATTTCGAACCGAGCACTCGAAATTCGTGTAAATATTAGGAAATTTTATTGTTTCATCCAATTTTCTACTTTCAATGTGTTTTTAATCTACATAAAAAAATCATGTGAGTCTGATCATAGGAGAGATTTGTAAACATCTAGTAATTAAAAACATAATTTGGCACTTTTTTGAAGCCAAACAGAAAGCGTCATCTATGTATCACTTATAGCAATCAACTGCAGGGGCTCTGCTAATAAAAAAAATATTTAATATTATTTATTATTTCAACTGGTTAATTTTTAATTTTTCGTCTTTCATTTCTTATTTTTCATTTTTCAATTTTAATCTTTAATTTTTCTTAAATTTTATTTTTTTATTTTTAATTTTTAATTTTTAATTTTTAATTTTTAAATTTTAATTTTTAATTTTTAATTTTTAATTTTTAATTTTTAATTTTTAATTTTTATTTTTTAATTTTTAATTTTCAATTTTTAATTTTTAATTTTTAATTTTTAATTTTTAATTTTTAATTTTTAATTTTTAATTTTTAATTTTTAATTTTTAATTTTTAATTTTTAATTTTTAATTTTTAATTTTTAATTTTAATTTTTAATTTTTAATTTTTAATTTTTAATTTTTAATTTTTAATTTTTAATTTTTAATTTTTAATTTTTAATTTTTAATTTTTAATTTTTAATTTTTAATTTTTAATTTTTAATTTTTAATTTTTAATTTTTAATTTTTAATTTTTAATTTTTAATTTTTAATTTTTAATTTTTAATTTTTAATTTTTAATTTTTAATTTTTAATTTTTAGTTTTTAATTTTTAATTTGTAATTTTTAATTTGTAATTTTTAATTTGTAATTTATAATTTTTAATTTTTAATTTTTAATTTTTAATTTTTAATTTTTAATTTTTAATTTTTAATTTTTAATTTTTAATTTTTAATTTTTAAATTTTAATTTTTAATTTTTAATTTTTAATTTTTAATTTTTAATTTTTAATTTTTAATTTTTAATTTTTAATTTTTAATTTTTAATTTTTAATTTTTAATTTTTAATTTTTAATTTTTAATTTTTAATTTTTAATTTTTAATTTTTAATTTTTAATTTTTAATTTTTAATTTTTAATTTTTAATTTTTAATTTTTAATTTTTAATTTTTAATTTTTAATTTTTAATTTTTAATTTTTAATTTTTAATTTTTAATTTTTAATTTTTAATTTTTAATTTTTAATTTTTAATTTTTAATTTTTAATTTTTAATTTTTAATTTTTAATTTTTAATTTTTAATTTTTAATTTTCAATTTTGAATTTTGAATTTTGAATTTTGAATTTTTAATTTTTAATTTTTATTTTTAATTTTTAATTTTTCATTTTTAATTTTTAATTTTTAATTTTTAATTTTTAATTTTTAATTTTTAATTTTTAATTTTTAGTTTTTAATTTTTAATTTTTAATTTTTAATTTTTAATTTTTAATTTTTAATTTTTAATTTTTAATTTTTAATTTTTAATTTTTAATTTTTAATTTTTAATTTTTAATTTTTAATTTTTAATTTTGATTTTTTAATTTTTAATTTTTTAGTTTTTAATTTTTAATTTTTAATTTTTAATTTTTAATTTTTAATTTTTAATTTTTAATTTTTAATTTTTAATTTTTAATGTTTAATTTTTAATTTTTGATTTTTAATTTTTAATTTTTAATTTTTAATTTTAAATTTTTAGTTTTTAGTTTTTAGTTTTTAGTTTTTAGTTTTAAATTTTTAATTTTTAATTTTTAATTTTTAATTTTTAATTTTTAATTTTTAATTTTTAATTTTTAATTTTTAATTTTTAATTTTTAATTTTTAATTTTTAATTTTTAATTTTTAATTTTTAATTTTTAATTTTTAATTTTTAATTTTTAATTTTTAATTTTTAATTTTTAATTTTTAATTTTTAATTTTTAATTTTTAATTTTTAATTTTTAATTTTTAATTTTTAATTTTTAATTTTTAATTTTTAATTTTTAATTTTTAATTTTTAATTTTTAATTTTTAATTTTTAATTTTTAATTTTTAATTTTTAATTTTTAATTTTTAATTTTTAATTTTTAATTTTTAATTTTTAATTTTTAATTTTTAATTTTTAATTTTTAATTTTTAATTTTTAATTTTTAATTTTTAATTTTTAATTTTTAATTTTTAATTTTTAATTTTTAATTTTTAATTTTTAATTTTTAATTTTTAATTTTTAATTTTTAATTTTTAATTTTTAATTTTTAATTTTTAATTTTTAATTCTTAATTTTTAATTTTTAATTTTTAATTTTTAATTTTTAATTTTTAATTTTTAATTTTTAATTTTTAATTTTTAATTTTTAATTTTTAATTTTAAATTTTTAATTTTTAATTTTTAATTTTTAATTTTTAATTTTTAATTTTTAATTTTTAATTTTTAGTTTTTAATTTTTAATTTTTAATTTTTAATTTTTAATTTTTAATTTTTAATTTTTAATTTTTAATTTTTAATTTTTAATTTTTAATTTTTAATTTTTAATTTTTAATTTTTAATTTTTAATTTTTAATTTTTAATTTTTAATTTTTAATTTTTAATTTTTAATTTTTAATTTTTAATTTTTAATTTTTAATTTTTAATTTTTAATTTTTAATTTTTAATTTTTAATTTTTAATTTTTAATTTTTAATTTTTAATTTTTAATTTTTAATTTTTAATTTTTAATTTTTAATTTTTAATTTTTAATTTTTAATTTTTAATTTTTAATTTTTAATTTTTAATTTTTAATTTTTAATTTTTAATTTTTAATTTTTGATTTTTAATTTTTAATTTTTAATTTTTAATTTTTAATTTTTAATTTTTAATTTTTAATTTTTAATTTTTAATTTTTAATTTTTAATTTTTAATTTTTAATTTTTAATTTTTAATTTTTAATTTTTAATTTTTAATTTTTAATTTTTAATTTTTAATTTTTAATTTTTAATTTTTAATTTTTAATTTTAATTTTTAATTTGTAATTTGTAATTTGTAATTTTTAATTTTTAATTTTTAATTTTTAAATTTTGATTTTTAATTTTTAATTTTTAATTTTTAATTTTAATTTTAATTTTTATTTTTTTATTTTTTATTTTTTATTTTACATTTTGTTTGCATATATTTTTGCAAAATACAAGAGACTTTACCAGACATGGTCAGGATCGGTCCATTTTTGGGCCTAGTGCCCATATAGATAGAGCATCCGATATGAACTCTTTCATATCTGCAGCCGAAAAAATTTATAAAAATCCCACTCAAATTTGGTTTATGCTTATTTTCTATATCCAGTTAGTTGGGCCTGAGAGATAGGGCCTCTAAACGCATGGTATAGGGTATCATATAGTCGGTCTAGACCGACTATAATTTTCTTACTTGTTTATTTTTCATTTTTCATTTTTTATTTTTCATTTTTTGTTTCTCTTTTTTTTATTATTTTTTTCTTTCATTTTTTATTTTTTATTTATAATTTTTTAACTTTTCTTTATTCATTTCAAACAGGATATTACATATCATAATTTTTCACCAATACAATCATAAGTCACAATGATTTTTTCTTACGACTTACATCTTACGATGTTTTTGTGATTGTGACTTTATTAATTTTTAAATAAAATTCATTATATTGTGAATTTTTAAATAATAATCCCTAAATTACATTATAAAAAGTTGATGAGCATACGGAAGATGTATAAACGGGATTGTTAATAAATAATTCTATAAGATCCTAAAGGTATGCTAATCAATTTTAGGCAATTCATAATTAAACTCAGGGCAATTAGACTAAAATTGGTTAGCATACTTTTAGGCTCTTATTAAAATATTTATTATAAATATTTTTCTTTATTTAGTTTAGTATATTTTTAACACATATTATACGTAAATTTTATCCTTCTGCATTTCTCCTCCATATGAACTATAACTATGCCAAATTTCACACTCCTACGTGCCCATATTTTACTTAAAAACGCGTGGAAAGATTTACCTTCACGTATCAGTATATAGATATATATTTTTATACACTCCGTTTGCAACGTATCGAAAAAATTATTTGCGAACCCACAGACTACATTTACTTCCGATTATTCATTCAAAAAATAAACCATTGAACTGGGTAAGCTTAGGACAATATTGCTTGCCATTATTTCGAGCAGGTTGTTGTTTTAAATGGGCTAGATCGGGCAAGATTGTGTCAACATATGAATTAAAATATGGATACACCTCTAATAAAAACCTGAAAACTTCAGTATTTTTTTTTATCTTAATTTTTGTAACAATTTAGAACTAGGTTTAGAAATATTTGGAATATATATGTTAAAATAAGTTCAATATGAACTTAAAACCCAAATGGGGGTATCACAGATTCGGTTTAGGTGAATTTAAAATTCTTACTAGTCTTTTTTTTTAATTTTTCCGGCATAAATAAAATAATTTCTGAGAATGTCTGGTCCCTTCGAGTTCTTTTCTATATTTACTTAATCCCAGAAATATGTGATGCATCATCTCATACAAATCAAAGAGGCAAGAAGCGATTGTATAAACAAAATATTTAGCTCAAAATTTTGAATTTTCAGATTTCCAATTTTTATTATTTCGTTAAACCTTCATAAAAGACTACAATTTTTCACACTATGTCAACACAATTGACCAAATTAGCCCTTTTTATGATTTGATATTGAGAAGGAAGACAAAAAACACAAAATACCTTTAGAAAGGGAACAAAGACTTGGAAAAGTAGGTTTTGGTTTGTTTCTTTTTCTTTTGTATTTTAAATTAACACTCATAAAAAATGAAAATGTTTTCTATTATACATTTTACAACAATATTAAGTTATTAATCATCAATGAATGGTTGGTTGTGTATTTTTGTTTTAATTTATTTCCATTTTTTATGCTCAAAAACAAAACATAAAATAGGCCCTTAAAAAAGCTTTTTAAAAAATATTTGAAATCAAAAATATTTATTTGCTTATAAAATTCACTAATTAAAGTCATAAAAGCTTCGTATCCATCATAAATTTCAATTAAAATTTCAAGATGAATACAGAAAAATTCAAATCCCTAACACTTGTTTGGTTTACTACGGCTCCGTCTGTGTTATTGTGTTAAACCGAAGTAATCATAAAACACTGTCAAATTTTTTGTTTACACTAATCTTTGAGCCATTAATTTTTTTGGGGCTTGGCTTGTAAAACATTTTCAATTTACATCTGAATAGATGAGTTGTTTAAAGAAAACAATAGACTGAGTGAATGGCCGGTGAAATGTTTGGCTTAATTACCAAGCCGATTAAAAATGGAATACTAAATTCGAGCTGAGGTATTTTTTTAAGGCAGTCGTGTGTTCTTCTGATATTTCTGATAAATTACAATTTTAATTATTTTACATTGCACAAAACACAGAACTAACAATACTTTATTCAATTTAATATGCCAAATTTTATTCATGCTTAAAATGATGGCTCTTGTTTTTCAATTTAAACCATTTATTCATCTCACTTAAGATGCCTTTTATATATTTTGACAAACAACATAGTTTTTCAATAAGAACAAAAACGAAAAAAAAAAACATAATCAAACCAAATTACATTTTGGTAAAAATTGCATGTTTTTCAAATTTACGCTTGGAAAAAAAAAATACATAAAAAACAATCAAATTTTAATATATTTGACTTCACAGCTGTAATTCAGCGTCATCGCAACCAACCAACCAACCAACCAACCGACGTTCAATTTCACATTCGGCGTCCCCATTATCCTCATTCCCATTATACCTCAGGCTAAGACAACACTAACAACAACTGACTATGTCATCTGTTTACCAGACAGTCCTTCTTCTACGAGCTACAAACTACGAGTCTTTCTGTTTTTCTCTTCTTCTTCTTTTTTTTTAATATAAAATTGCATGCAAATTATGTGAAATTGTCAACGAACATGAATTTGCACTTTTCTCGCAATGCATTCAGCTTTCATTTCATTTTGTGCTGATTATAAATTGTTTGGCGCGTTATAACACAGTAAAAGGCAGCAAGGCAGCAACATCAGCAGCAATCGTACTAAGTCGACTTTATTCTCCTTGTTTGTAGCTGGTTATCCACACACATTTTTCCTTGGCTTCAAATTTTCAATAAAAGCGGTACGAGCGAACGATGAAAAATACCAACAAATATTATTCCCTTTTTTTTTGGCTTTTGACTTGATACCGCTGCTATTTTTTCTTTCTTTTTTGGTCTGCGTTGTTAGGGAAGACAAAGTAACCACTCCAAGTTTTTTTTTTTTTTTTTTTGGTTAATAAATTGTTAGTAATAATTGTATGCTCAGTGTAGGAAAAAGAACATGAAATTGAACCAAAAATTATAGAACATGAATTATATGATTTTATGACTACGTCCGTATAATGTCGCAAACAAAAGTTATATGGCCATCTTTTAGAGATCTTTATGATGATAAAGGCGATGTGATTATTAATTAAAGAGATTGCTAGCGGTGGTAAAAGGTAAAATTGTAATGCAGGATATTCAAGCAATTCTTTAATAAGTAACATCACTTACAACGCCAGCGACAAAAGAAGTGGTAATTTTAAGAATTATATTTTTATTGCTTTAAAACTAACAACTTCTTGAAGTTTTATTTTAGATAACTATGAACGAACTTCCATTGCAAATATCTACAATATCATATATCAATAGAGATTATTCGTTCAAATATTAGAGTATTACAAATTAATACCGAGAATTCCTAAAATAATAAAATATATTCATAAAAAAAATTATGTAAAAATTAAAAAAAAAAAACAAGTAAGAAAATTATAGTCGGTTTGGATTAACTATACAATACCATGCGTTTCTAGAGAAGTCCAATAACTGCATTTAGAAAATAAGCATAAACCAAATTGTGTGGTATTTTTGTTTTTTGATAGATATAAGTGAAGATCGGGAAGCAGCTTTATATGGGGCTAGGAAGGCCCTTAACAAAAAAAGTGTTCAAAGTCTCAGTCTCGCCCCCTAGAAATATGCGAATAGCGAAAAAATTGAGAAATACAAAGTTTTGGGTCAATCAAAAAAAAAAAAAAACAAGTAAGAGTGTTAAATTCGGCTGTGCCGAATCTTTGATACCCCCCACCTCGGTTTGAGTCTTGATAATAAATGTAAATGAAAAAGTAAACAATTTGTTAAACTTAATACCAAATTATTTCAGCAAATTCTTTGGGTTGGTTTTCTTCTTTTCTATTATTTTGGATTTATTTCGGTGTTTGCTTTTTGGTCATCGTGGTTGCTGATCGGCATGCATTTAGGTTATATAGCTATATGCATGTGTTTCCGATTATATGACATAACTTCTCGTTTAATTTAGTTTTTGCTAATTAAATAGCTCGCCCTAACCTCCATTGCAAAGGTAATGGTTGTGTAGGGTGGCTATATGCATTAAATCGTGCTAATTGGAGATGGCTGTATAGTTTCTTTTAACTGGCCAAATATTTCTTCATTGCGGCCATATAGGTCGGATGGAGTAACAAAATAATAACCAAAAAAAAAAACTCTCTCAATTTTTTTATTAAAATATTGCCATATTTGGAAAACATAGTGAATAAATTTATAATAATAAATATTCAAATTAGGGATGCCAAACGCAAAAAACCAAATGTCCCAAACATTTTAAATAAAATAATTTGTTTTCTGAAAAACTTCAAATTTTCATCCAAAAAAAATTGTGAAAATTTATATATAAAAAATAACATTCTCATCAAATTGCGTTTATTTATGTAACAGTTTTTATGTTCGCAATTCTTAAATATCATTTGACGTTTTCTAAAATTCATTGAATTTAAATTAATGTTTTCCGTAGTGTGATTCTGTAAATTTCAACGCTCCGACAATCGCAAAATATATCGACAGCAATTGTTGTTTGCACTAAGGATTAAGTGATTCACTAAAAACATACATCTTAACGACAGTCGACAAATCTATTTTTCTATTTATTTAAATTGTAAACGAGTGGCATCTCTGTCAAAATTAGCGAAAAACACAAAGAAGAATAGAAAAAAACAAATTACTTCGTGTTTATGATGATTTTATGTTTATGTTTAATATCTTTATTTTTTTACTAATATTTCTGTGTATTTATTTGAAAATGAAATAATTAATTGAATATGCTATTTATTTTTTTTATTTATATAAAAAAGTTTTTTAATTAAAGCAAAATATTTTCACTATTTTATGATTTTTATTTATGTATGGCGACATTTCAACCTAAAAATTTAAGTTTTTATCGATTGAATAAACAACAGAAAAATGGTTGTCGTTTAGATAACAACAACAGCTGACTTTAACAATAGCGAATATCGTTTAAAAATTTTACTGATAATTTTGCAATTTTCTTTTTTTACTGAATCGCGGTACTGAAAAGCTATTATTTTCTCCTGAATGTCAAGATTTTTTTTAAATGTAAAAATTTTTTAAATGTATTTGCTGTTTTTTTTTTTTTTTTGGAATTTCAATTTGTGTTTAACGAATAAGATTTATATATTAAAGATGCAATTGATGTTTTCTAAATTTAAAATTATAATTTCAGACGTGTTGGTATGATTTTCTGAAATTCAATTAATTGTAATTTATAATTGCAAATTTCTAATTCTAGTTTTTAGAATCGATATTTTCTAAAATTTGAATGGAAAATTTAAAAAGTGCAATTTTGTATTTATGTGAATAATATTGCTTTAGTAATTATAAACAATTTTTAAAAATTAGATGTAATCGCAATCAGATATTTTGTAGGTAAAGCAGAATAATAATTCTATATAACTATGTAGAACTGTTTTGAAAGCAAAAAAACTCATTGATGAACTCGGTAACTCTATTTTGTAAAGACAACAAAAAGTTAATATGCCAAACTTACGTTCATATTTGTAAAAGAATAATGAAAATACATATGAAATAAAAGACCAGCCCGTGTATACTCTTAACATTGTGCTGTATGATATCTATTTAAAAATATTGACATTCATGTTAAAATAGAAATAACTATTGCAAAGCTAATTAGAACAAAAATTGTGGCGCCATCTACTGTGGCATAGTCACGCTGAGCAAAATGAAGTGACACTCTGTTAATGCAAAAGAAATGTATTTTCCCCACAACAAAATATTGCAGAATTTTATGTAAATCAAATAATATACCGATTTATTTCTAACATGCAGTTATTATGGATATACATATATATAATATATGTATATTATTTGTATTATTTAATATGTGTATGTATGTGTATGTAAATATTACACACAAAAAATACAACATCAAAAGTTATTTTTGTGTTTTTCTCTTTAAATAAATTTAGTAGTTGTTAATAAAAAAAAATAACAATGTAAATTTAGCAAAAAAAAAATGTTATTTTTTACTAAATTTATTTAAAGAGAAAAACTATGTAGGTATTTAAGCATTATTTGCTTTAGATGTTGGTGAATTTTTACTCCCTTTATATTAACTCGTAGTGTCTGCTTGTCGAAAAAATTTTGGATCGATTTTAACCAATTTCCCGTGATCCATTCGATCTGAAATTTTGCAGGCAGGCTCGTGGTAATAACAGAAATGATCTAACAAATTTTTAGAGTGATGCCAAAATAATGGAAACTTTTAAATTTTTCTACCAGAGTTAATAAAAAAAATGTACAAAGGGTTAGTTTTTATTATATTATTACCACAACGACCACAAAAACAACAAGTCCAGCTATGACAACAACACAACATTTAGAATAAGAACAAGAACAATATAGAAACATCATATTTTCCATTTTTGTTTTACTTTTTCAGAGATTTCCCTGGACCTGTTCTACCGATTTTAATGATTTTTGAAACAGAAATTTCCCATGAATTTGGTGAATCATTCTCACTAAAAATGATCACAGCAGATGCACTATTGAGGGCGGGATCGTGACAAGAACAATATAGAAAATTATATTTTTTCAAGACTTTTTTTAGTTCTTCATTCAAATCTCGGGCCCTAATCGACCGATTTGAACGATTTTAAACAGCAAACTTTTCAGGATGTTAGTGAATCATTTTTTATGTCAACGAGTGCCCCAGCTACCCGAATGATGCCGTCATCGTGATTTCCACAGACGGACAGACGGACATCGCTATAGCAACTCCGGTTGTTATAAGGATCACAAATATATATATTTTATGGGGTCCAAAATTTTTTTCTAATTATTACAAACGGAATGACAAACTTATATATACCCTCTGCACACTGGAGTGGAGGGAAGCCCTGCACATTTCGCTATTATATTTTAAGCTCAAATCTAAAAATTCACCAGAACTTACAAAAATTTGATTTTTTTGAAAAACTTTCATTAGCATGGGGTCATATGCGACCCCAAGTCCAAAAGGGTTAATGGGATCATATTATTTTTTTCAGAAACCCTAGGCTATTAAGATAAAATATAACATTTAAAAGTAGAAAACTGATAAATTTTTGATACAAAGTATTTAGAAAGAGTACATTTACTGAAGATTTAAAAAGAAAACTAATTTTTCTCGAAATCCGAAAAAAAAATTCTTTGTAAAACAAATTCTGACAGAGGATTTTTTTTTTAAATTCACATAGTTAATCCCTGACATATATTTTACAAATCTTTAAAGTGCCAGATCCATTTTTTTGAAATTTTATTTAAGAAAATCTTAAAACTTAAAAAAGGAGTTTTTAAAATTTTATCATAAAAATTTTCCATTTTTGGTCTCATTTCGCAATAGGTTAAAACGAGCTAATAAAATGTTGCTTCATATCTGAGTACTTATAGGTATAGAGACCGAAAAAAAAATTCTTACAGAGGAATTTACTTAGAAATTCACACAGTTAATCTCTGACATATATTTTACAAATCTTTAAAGTGCCATTTCCATTTTTTTTAAATTTTATTTAAGAAAATTTCTTAAGACTTAAAAAAGGAGTTTACAAAATTGTATCAAAAAAATTTTCCTTTTTTGGTCTTATTTCGCAATAGGTTAACAACGTGTTACTAAAACAATTTTTCATATCTGAGTACTTATAGGTATAAAGACCAAAAAAATATTATGGCTTTAATCAATTTATTAAAGTTGAAAAAATGTCATCAAATTACACGACAGTGTTTGTTTTTGGCACAAAAGTGGTCTGGGTCATTTGCTATTTCTTGGCGAGTTTTTATTCGATGTTAAAGTTTTTAGCTTTTTGAAAAGATAATTTAATATTGATCCCGATTCATATAACAATTTGTCCAAAAAGTTAAACTATAGAACGAAATTTTCTTAAAATCTGAAAAAAAGTCATATTTTCCTCATATAAACACAATTGAAATTTTCAATCGATTTTCGGCGCGACTTTTCTTTATCCAATTGTCCCCAAACTTCACATTTATTAGTTTTATATATAAAAACAGAAACAAACTGGACCCCGCCTCTCCCCAAGATCGCAATTTGAAAAATGTCCATATAACGTAGGACCACTCTTGTATATATCTGTGGTCACAAGCGATAACCGCCTAAGTCGACTTAAGAACGATTTGAGTTATGTATGCTATCATATTCTACTAAAAACGCTTTATATTTACGTGAAATCCCCATTTCTCTAGCACTGTTTAGTAAAAAGTTATTAATGAAAACATATTGACCTAAGTCGTAATGAAGCCCCATTACATTTATATAAAAAGTTACTTTTCTCAAAAGCATGGTTTTCGACTTAGGCGGTTAATGCTTGTGACCACATATATAATATATGATAGTCTGGATCTAACGATTATTTTAGGAAGTCTGATAGGGGTTATTAGTATGAGGCCTAGGTCTCAGTTTGCACCGATTGTAGCCAATTTCAATAGAGTTCGTCCTATCGTCGACAAAAGCTTATATATGTCATCAAAATATATTCATATCTGGACTTGCAGCTAGAGTAAAAGGTTTACACAGACAGACGGACGGAAAATTGAGCAAATTGTATGGTATTTTTATGCATTTTTGGTCATCAAAATATATTCATATCTGGACTTGCAGCTAGAGTAAAAGGTTTACACAGACAGACGGACGGAAAATTGAGCAAATTGTATGGTATTTTTATGCATTTTTGGTCATCAAAATATATTCATATCTGGACTTGCAGCTAGAGTAAAAGGTTTACACAGACAGACGGACGGAAAATTGAGCAAATTGTATGGTATTTTTATGCATTTTTGGTCGCACAACTGGTTGAAAAAGGAACCGATCATAGCCGAACAGATCTGTGGTTTTCTGGAATAACCGCGTATGTCCATTTTTGTCAGTTATTAATGAATTTTTAACGCTCTTTACATGTTTTAAATTTAAAAAAAAAAAAATATTGACCATTTCAGAGTTTTTTCTTTAAATAACGACGTAACTTAAATGTTTATTAAATTAATTTGCAGCACTATCGACGTAAGTCAACATACGTTTGATCGCCGACAAATTATTTTCTCAGAAAACGACACATATGGACATACGTTGTTATTAATGAAAAAAATGCAAAATAATTTTGGATTATTTTTAAATTTATAACCACTTATAAAAACTTGTGTGTTTATTTCTGTTATTTTCAGTCACTATTATTCTTGATATGTTGTTATATTCTCATCCTAAGTCCCGTTAACTTTTTGTTGACCAACAAAAAAATCAATTTTTCAAGCAACAGCAACTTATGTCTACATAGGGGGTTGCATTGGTAGTTTTCTTTTTCAAAGAAAACGACGTTTGTCGACATAAGTTGTTTTATCTGCGCACACTTTAAGTGTTATTTACATATTGTTTATCGTCCTTCTCTAGGATCTATTCCTCGAAAGATTTTTGACTCAAAATTTTATATAAAGTATTTATTGCCCATATCTACAGGACTGTTAAATAAAAAGCTCTAGAAACTTTATATCGAGCCCATAATTTCAAATATAACGTTTTTTGGCTCCCCTAAACATTTTGATTTTATGACATACGCGGTTATTCCAGAAAACCTTAGATATAGTCAGTATTATTGTTTTTTTTTTATAGCTTTAAGTGCAAAGCGGGAAGCGGCTTTCTATGGGGCCTACGACTATGAAATTTTTTTATAAATTTTATTTAATTTTTTTTTTTAATTTATTGTAATTTTATTTTATTATAAACTTTTATAAATTTCATTTGCAGTTTAATTCATTTTGAGTTCAATTTCAGTATTATTACAGTTCAGTTAAATTCGCTTGCACCTCAGTTCAATTTCAGTTTAATCACGTTCAGTTTCATTTCAATTTTAGTTAAGATTTTGTTCAGTTTTAGTTCATATATAGCAGGGGTGGGCACGTAAATGGCTTGTTGGGCCAAATTTGGAATTTCACTTACTAACGGTGGGCCGCACTATTATATTTCTGTACAAATATCCACTTTCAAACAAAATAGCAAAAAAAAATACCGATGTTACGGAGAACGTTTTTTGTATAATATGTTAACCGTTTAACTCCTCAAGTTATGGGTCATTTTTGTCCTTCTTTTAAAAGGAGCAAAAACACCATTAAAACAGTGAGTTAAGCGGTTAAAATGTGCCGCACAAATATTCGCCGTGAAATTTTACTATAAGTCCCTGAATACACCAAAACGGAAAATTCAACCCGAAAGTCGGAAATAAGACACATCAAAAGAGAGCTTAGGGTTAATTTCGCATTTATTAAGATTAATAATTTGTATTATTTTTGTGGCCCTATTTCGGAACTATACTTTGATATTTTACTATTAATGTTTTGAATTTATTTTGTTGAATTAAATCTAAATTTAAAAAAACATTTTGAAATTTTTATACCCTATACCACTATGCGGTTTGGGTATAATGACTTTGTGCTGCTGTCTGTAACTACCAAAAATATTTTCCCTGGACCCATCTTTTGTTATACCAATCGACTCAGAATCACTTTCTGAGTCGATTTAGCGATGTCCGTCCGTCTGTCCGTCCGTCCGTCCGTTTTTCCAAAAATAATCCCTATCGGACAATTCTTAGTCATAGGCCCCATAAAGAGCTGCTTCCCGATATTCACTTAAATCTATCAAAAAACAAAAATATTGCACAGATTTTTTTCAAATTTGATTTGTATATAATTTTTCAAAATATAAGTGACTTTACCAAATATGGTCGGGATCGGTCCATTTTTCGACCTAGTCCCCATATAAATATAGCACCCGATATGAACTTTTTCATATCTGCAGCCAAAAAAATTAATAACAATGCCAACTAAATTTGGTTTATGCTTATTTTCTATACCTAATTAGTTAGACATAAGGGATAGGGTCTCTAAACCATGGTATGGGGTATCGTATAGTCGGGCTAGACCGACTATAATTTTCTTACGTGTTTAAAAATCTTTTTTTTAATTAACACACAATTTTTTTTTACTTTTTTTTAAATTTATATGGGGCCGCACAAAATTTGTTCTTGGGCCGCATGCCTCTGCCTGATATATAGGAACCGTACTACACCATTTCCATTTTCAGTTCAGTTCAGGTCAGTTTCATTTCAGTTTAGATTGGGTCCAGTTCAGTTTCATTTCAATTTCAGTTCATTTTTAGTTCAATTTCATTCAGTTTCATTTAACTTCATTTAATAAAAAATATAATAGAAAAAAGTTCAGTTTCAGTTTTCTTCAATTTTAGTACTCAAATGAAGTTAAACAGCTCTGTGGTGGACAGTTCTAGACAAAAAGTCTATTGCTAAAGCTGAGAAAGTAAGGAAAGAACTAACTCGCATTTTCAATTATATCTTTTTCACTTTAGCGATATTAAAAATTAGGAATTTCGCTGCAAATATAATCGAATTATTGGATAACTAGTTTATGGCAACTGATCAAAAAGGACAAGAAGAAGTAATTATCATTAAAAAAAATATCAAATCGTACCTATAAAACATTGCTAGAAAATCTAAAGTCGAAACACGACCGATTTCGTTTGAAGATAAAATATAGAATAAAATCCTACTCTCAAAACAACACTTGGAATATTTTTTTATTTTTAAACTATTTCTTTCACCTCTTACTCTCTGTCTGTCTGTCTGTCTGCCATGATGGACCCCATGTCTGTCTGCTATGGGTGGACCCCCTTATCCAATTGATCTGAAACTTGGCCCATGGTCTTACCGTGACTACAGATTAATTTTGGGGTAGTCACGCACAGTCACGTGTGGTCACGCACAGTCACGGAGTGTTCTAAGTGGCACTTCCCCTCATCCGATCGATCTCAAACTTGGTCCATACACTTGCTGTGCTAAAAAAGATTAACTTGGACTTAGTCACGTGAAGTCACGCATGGTCACGCACAGTCACGGAGTGATATAAATGTCATTTTCCCTCATCCGATCGATCTGAAACTTAGTTCATACACTTGGTGTGAAAAAAATATTAACTTTAACTCAGTCACGCACAGTCACGCATGGTCACGCACAGTCACGGAGTGATCTAAATGCCATTTACCGTCATCCGATCGTTCTGAAACTTGGTCGATATACTTTCTATAAAGAAAGATCAGCTTCGACGTAGTCACGCGCAGTCACGCATAGTCACGCACAGTCACGGAGTGATTAAAACCCATTTTCCCTTATCCGATCGATCTAAGACTTGGTCTATGCACTTGCTGTGAAAAAAGATTAACTTTGACTTAGTCACGCGCAGTCACGCATGGTCACGCACAGTCACGGAGTGATATAAATGTTATTTTCCTTCATCCGATCGATCTGAAACTTAGTTCATACACTTGCTGTGAAAAAAAGATTAACTTTGACTCAGTCACTCACAGTCACGTATGGTCACGCACAGTCACAGAGTGATCTAAATGTCATTTACAGTCATCCAATCATTCTGAAACTTGGTCGATATACTTGCTATAAAGAAAGATCAACTTCGACGTAGTCACGCATAGTCGCGAACAGTCACGGAGTGATTAAAACCCATGTTTCGTTATCCGGTCGATCTAAAACTTGGTCGATAGACTTGCTGTGAAAAAAATTAACTTTGACATAGTCGCGAACAGTCACGGAGAGATTAAAACCCCACTTCCCCTCATCCGATGGATCTCAAACGTAGTTCATAGACTTGTTGTGGCCAAAGATTAATTTTAATATAGTCACACACAGTCACGCACAGTCACGGAGATATTCAAAACTCATACGCATAAGAAAAGAAAGAGTTTTAATATCCATATTGCGGAATGGCCTCCTATTTTGAAATCCACTAAAATGGATCGCTATTCATCAATACTGCAATATATATTGTGATATTTGGATCGCTGTCAATATATATTGTATGTGTAACAGTGCCCTCAAGTTTGATTTAATTTATTTAATTTATAAATATACTGAATGATTTTTCTATATTTATGTTGGTTGGCCAATATAGTTGTTTATTATATTTATATTTATTTTAGCTAATAAGGCCTAAAGTTCTTTATGTAATTAACAATGCATTTAATCCATATTTTCCCTATAAATATAAATATGAATGATTTTTAATTATTTTATTTCTTTTATATTTATTTGTACTAATTACTAAATAATTTAGGCAATATAACCGTTAAGCAAAATACTTTATATTTTCCTTCCGCATAGTAGATGTTGCAGATGTTGCACTGGATGATCTTGCGTATTGCATATGGGGATCCGGGTGGTCTAGAAAGTTTTCTATCTTTCTTCTAAATGGTATAATAATGGGCTCTAGCCATCCGAGTGGGCTGCGCATCTAACCTAATCCAACAGGTTTTTCTTCTTTTGCTAACTCCTAAACTCTAGGGCTTAAAAAAGAAAATATATTGCCTAGGTATTGCCTTTTCCTCATATCTGCCAAAAAAATAATTTCTGAATCATAATATTGATGTTAAAAAATTCTTGTCATCAACGCTAATAAATTCATCGACTTCTCATATATCTATTGGATTTTTTTGAAAATCTTTGTCTTAATCACAGACATTGTTCCCAGAAATCTTTCACATTAGGTTGCAATTAAAATTACATTTCTTGAAAACATTTACAAATAATCATGCAATTTATGGCCGACATTAACAGCCTCCAGAAAGCCACTATAAAAGTCATGTAAACCTTGTCTTAACAGTCATAAAAAGACCACCTTTTTCTAATAATAATAAAGCAATTATGTTTAATGTTTTAAACTAATATTCACATACAAGGCTAATTTCCCCATAAGACTCTAATATGACCCACCATTTAGATAATATGCAGGCAAAGCCATAGAACGCGTAATGCATAAATAATGTTTGGTCTTTTTTTGTATAATCGTTTGAAGAATTATTTTTATTGGATTAACTGAAAAAAAAGTGTATAAAAGTCAAAGGCGCCACTTAAAGAAACAACAACAATAACAAAGAAAACACCCACCCAGGGATCAATGTTAAGTCATAAAAAATGATATATGAAATTTGAAAGAAATATATTTTAAAGTTAACAAAACGTTAAGAAAAAAAAAAGAAAAAAAGAAAGAAATATTAAAGAATTTGACACATTCTGTATTGAAAATATTGTAATAAAATATAAATAAGAATGTTGTTTGTTGTCTGCATGTTCAACATAAATAGATGTTGTTGTTGTTGCTGTTTCTGTTGCATGTGAAATACACAAATAATATTTCCGATGAGTATTTTTGATTTATTGTAACAACTGTGCCGACAAGCATACTAAAACTAAAATTGGGTATGAAAATGTGTTTTTTATTGGGTGGGCGACCCACAAATAAAAATAAAAATATCAACAATAAAAATATAAAAAAAAAAAAAAACAGAAAGTGGCATTATAGTAACGTAAAACAAGAAAAGAAAACGACAGCAAACAAACAGGCAGCAACAATGATTGTTGGGAGCATATATAGCAACAACACTAAGTGCTTTGTACTGACAATAATACAACAACAGAACAACAACATTAACAAAACAACACAATGTTTTGAACATAATGTAACCAATTTACTAAGATTGTCGATTTTTATTGACTCCATGAAAACTTCCGTCGAACTACCCAGCACATATTCGCCAAACCTTAGCATAAAAAACTTTAAGGTATCTCTGTTCAAATTCACGCAGGTCTAGATTACCCTGAAAGATATCTTAAATCATCAAATTTAGCCAGATCTTGTATTTCTCAAAGTTCCCTTTAAAATTCTGTGGCAGTTGGTCACATTTCTTTTTTCCAGAACTACAAGAAACCTCACACAAATAACACACTTCAGTAATGGAATACATAACAAATGGAGCATCGTGTTTTTTTTTTATTCAATTTCGTTTTATGGAATAAAAACAAAATATTCAACAAATAAGTGAGAACATGCATTTTTTGAATATTTCTGTTAAAACAGTAAAGGTGGGGGGAACCTCCCTAGCTAAACTATTGAAACTTTTAGAATTGATATTATCAAAAAGAAATGCTTTTATGATATTATGAATATGTGGGCATACTAAAGATGAATGTGCAGCAATAAAAAATATTGTCAAAATTATTTGTTAAACATGAATAAACCATAAATATGAAAAGTCACAAAAAAAATTTACATAAAAAATGAAATATGAATAGAAAAAAATGTGGATTCGGTTAGAGTGTTAAATTTGGCTAAATATGTTATGGCCTCCATTTGTATTTTTTTTTGTGGGACAGAAAACTATTAGTTGAAAAATGTGCTTAGGAAAAATACAATATTGATTCAGTCATAAAATTTACTGGTACAAATCTTTTAGATTAAAATATAATTTTGTGGAAAAAAATTTCTTTTAACTCATACTGTCTGTCTGTCTGTCTGTCTATCTGTCTGACATGGGTGGACCCTATTCACCCTTATCCAATTGATCTGAGACTTAACCCATAGTCTTGTCGTGACTACAGATTAATATTGGGGTAGTCACGCACAGTCACGCGTGGCCACGCACAGTCACGGAGTGATCTAAATGTCATTTCTCCTCATCCGATCGATCTCAAACTTGGTCCATGCACTTGCTGTGAAAAAAAGATTAACTCTGACTTAGTCATGCACAGTCACGCATGGTCACGCATAGTCACGGAGTGATCTAAATGTCATTTACCCTCATCCGACCGATCTGAAACTTGGTCGATATACTTGCTGTAAAGAAAGATCAATTTCGACATAGTCACGCGCAGTCACGCATAGTCACTCACAGTCACGGAGTGATTTAAAACCCATTTTCCCTTATCCGATCGATCTAAAACTTGGTCGATAGACTTCCTGTGAAAAAAGATTGACTTTGACATAGTCACGCACAGTCACGGAGAGATTAAAACCCCACTTCCCCTCATCCTATGGATCTGAAACTTTGTCCATAGACTTGTTGTGGCCAAAGATTAATTTTAATGTAGTCACACACAGTCACGCACAGTCACGGAGATATTCAAAACTCCTATGCATAAGGAATAAAAGAGTTTTAATAAAAGCTTTGTTTTTATGGGTTAGATTAGTTTAGAACACTATTTTTTGAGGACATGAGAAAAATGTTAAGGAAATATAGAATGAGTTTAAAAATTTGTATTTTATAAGTGAAGAGAAACATTTTTTTCTTAAAATAAATTGTGGTGAATTAAGTTTTAAAGTGAGAAAAATTTTAAAAATATTAAATTTTAAAAAAGAAATAAAATATGGCATTCATATTTCTTCATCGCCTGCAGATGAAATCTTACAAAAAAAGATCAATTTTGTATTTAAATTTAAAAAGGTTTCCCACATTTTAAGTAATAACTTTTAAAGCAGCTGATTCCAAGCCCACGGTTCAAGCTAGTAACCTATATTGTGGTTGTAATCGAGATATGAAAGCTAGTTACATACAATTTTCCCTACGCTTTTTTTAAAAAATTTTTCTTTCCCAACGACCAAAAAAATTTTCGCAACTTTTTCTCTACGCCATAATTTCATTGATTTTATTTTTAAATAAATAACAATTGTTTAAATAAAAGCAATGTAAGTTTACATTTCATTTACTATTTAATTTGAACAAGTAATAGTGTTAAATTCGGTTAAGCAAAATCTTTGATACCCTCCACCTGGGTTCTACATTTACATTAATATCTAGGTTCATTGCACTATATATAACTAATTTTAAAAAAATATTTGAAAAATATAAAGTTTAATAATGAATTATTACAAAAAACCTTTTTTATAGGTGCCTCCATATTTTAGGACATACGTAGGCGCAATTATGACCGATTTACCCCATCTTTAATAACAACCTGCTTAAGTTTATCCATATATATAGTTAATTTTGTGAATGAGCGTCAACAGACGGACAGAGGGAAATCGCTAGAGTTGCTATAAGAATCAGTAATATATATACTTTATGCAGTCGCAAATTCATTTTTCGATGTGTTACAACAGGAATGACAAACTGATTTATACCTTCTAAAGGGTATAATTATAATAATAACAATAATATATATTAATACGTAAAGGTTAATCTTTGTACCCCTTTTTAAGCAATACGCGGGCGCCGAGGAGTGTGAAAATTGGCTTAGTTATAGTTCATATGGAGGAGAAGCTGAGAATGATAAAATTTATGTTTAATCGGTCTTAAAAATATACTTAATTAAATAAAATAAAATATTAATTATTAATTATTATTAATTATTAATTATAAGTTATTAATTATTAATTATTAATTATTAATTATTAACTATTAATTATTAATTATTAATTATTAATTATTAATTATTAATTATTAATTATTAATTATTAATTATTAATTATTAATTATTAATTATTAATTATTAGTTATTAATTATTAATTTTTAATTATTAATTATTAATTATTAATTATTAATTATTAATTATTAATTATTAATTATTAATTATTAATTGTTAATTATTAATTATTAATTATTAATTATTAATTATTAATTATTAATTATTAATTATTAATTATTAATTATTATTTATTAATTATTAATTATTAATTATTAATTATTAATTATTAATTATTAATTATTAATTATTAATTATTAATTATTAATTATTAATTATTAATTATTAATTATTAATTATTAATTATTAATTATTAGTTATTAATTATTAATTATTAATTATTAATTATTTATTATTAATTATTAATTATTAATTATTAATTATTATTTATTAATTATTAATTATTAATTATTAATTATTAATTATTAATTATTAATTATTAATTATTAATTATTTATTATTAATTATTAATTATTAATTATTAATTATTAATTATTAATTATTAATTATTAATTATTTATTATTAATTATTAATTATTAATTATTAATTATTAATTATTAATTATTAATTATTAATTATTAATTATTAATTATTAATTATTAATTATTAATTATTAATTATTAATTATTAATTATAAATTATTAACTATTAATTATTAATTATTAATTATTAATTATTAATTATTAATTATTAATTATTAATTATTAATTATTAATTATTAATTATTAATTATTAATTATTAATTATTAATTATTAATTATTAATTATTAATTATTAATTATTAATTATTAATTATTAATTATTAATTATTAATTATTAATTATTAATTATTAATTATTAATTATTAATTATTTATTATTAATTATTAATTATTAATTATTAATTATTAATTATTAATTATTAATTATTTATTATTAATTATTAATTATTAATTATTAATTATTAATTATTAATTATTAATTATTAATTATTAATTATTAATTATTAATTATTAATTATTAATTATTAATTATTAATTATTATTTATTTTGTTCAATAATAATTAAGAACGCAAGACATTTATAAAAATACAAACGATTTATTCAATAGTTTAACAAGAAGTGACAAAATTATTTTATATATAATAAAATAATAAGCATAAATTTCATGGATAGTGTTGTTAGGAATTTATATTGAAACACAAGTAAAATATTATAAAGTGTTTTCTAACAAACGCTACCTCAATGTAAATTCCTCTATAAAAAATTACATATTAATTAAATGCTACAATT
The DNA here is from genome assembly GCA_963682025.1 of Cordilura impudica. Lineage (NCBI taxonomy): Eukaryota > Metazoa > Arthropoda > Insecta > Diptera > Scathophagidae > Cordilura > Cordilura impudica. Next base: position 238,242,883 of record OY821519.1, read on the forward strand.
AAAAAAAAAAAACAATAATTCAATCTTTTAAATTTAATAATTTACAAAATTTTATATGATTCTGACTAAGTAAACATTTAGTGAATATATCAGCAACATTTTCTTCTGTAGAAACATAATCCAAAGATATCTCATTAGCATTATACTTCTCCTTAATATAGTGGTATCTTATATCAATATGCTTGCTCCTTTTCGTCGTCATTTGACTTTTCGCTAAATATTGAGCACCTTGATTATCGCAGCACAAAATAGTTGGATCTTTCAACAAATTTTCGAACTCCAACTCATGCAATAGACTTCGGTGGAAACTAATTTCTTTTACAGCTTGGCACATTGCAATATATTCAGCTTCCATAGAACTAAGTGCCACAATATTTTGTTTTTTCGATTCCCATGATATAGGTCCACCTGCGAAAAATAGAACAAAGCCACTATATGATTTTCGATCGCTAATATCTGATCCCCAATCTGCATCAGAATAACACAACAACTCCTTTTCTGCTTTATAAATAAGTGATAATTTATTTTCTTTCAAATAGCGAAGAACATGTTTAGCTGCCATGAAATGTTCGTTGTGCGGATGAGAATTAAACTGCGCTAGTCTTGAAATCGTATGAGCAATATCAGGTCTTGAAATAGTTGCTAAATACATTAAACTTCCAATTAAAGACTGATATTTTTTAACATCAACTATTTCACTACAATCCTTAACTTCGCATTTGGACAAAACAGTGCCTGCAGCTAACGGTGTCTTTGCTGACTTACAATCTTGCATATTCCATTGTTTAAGTAATTCTTCTACAAATTTTTTCTGATGCAATTCAATTTCTCCTCTTAAACCATTTCTAACTATCTCCATTCCAAGATAGTAATTAACTGGACCACGATCCACAATATTAATACGTTGTTTTAAATTCTCCAATATCACTTCCATTGACTTGCTCGAGGTACATACTAACAAAATATCATCTACATAAAGAGCAATTATATTAATTTCATTTCTATTCCGTCTAACAAAAACACAGCTATCAGTCTTGCATTGTATAAATCCCATTTTCACTAAAATCTCATTTATTTTATGATTCCATTCCTTTCCAGCCTGCTTTAGTCCGTATAAGGATTTCTTTAATCTACATACTTTACTTTCCTGATCCTTCGCATAAAACATTTCCGGTTGCTTCATATATACTTCTTCTTTCAATTCACTATTGAGATATGCAGAGACCACATCAATGTGTTTTGTCAACAATTTATATTTCACTGCCAAAGATAAAATTAGTCTGATTGTTGGATGACGAATAACTGGTGCATATGTTTCTAAGTAGTCTTGATTATAACGTTGAAAGCAACCTTGCGCTACTAAGCGTGCTTTGTATTTCTCAATGGTGCCATCTGCCAGACGCTTTGTAGTAAAAATCCACTTGCTACCAATAACGTTTTTGTTTATCGGTTTTTCAACTAACTCCCATGTCCCATTATTCGTTAACGACTCATATTCTGCTTTCATAGCATCTTTCCATTTTTCAGACTCTTTACTATTAATTGCTTGCTTAACACTTTGGGGATCATGACTAAAATCTCTTACCACATTTACTACATTATTTTCAATTTTATAAATTTTACGAGGTCTACCCGGATTCCCTGTTCTCAAAATTGATGGTCTACCTCTCTTGCGATTACCATTTACATTTACAATACCTTGATATTTCTCATTTACCTCTGTACCTTCACTTTCAGATTCGTGTCCAACATTTATAACTTCCTGCTCTTCTTCAATTTCTTGCTCTGGTTCATTTTCCACTTCAACAATTTCTGATTCATTTTCATTGATGCTATCATTAATTCTTGAATTTTCTCGAATTTGATTTTGATTTCCTTCAATACTGGAAAAATCAACAATATCATATAAGTCACCTACATTTACATTATTTTCACAGTTTTCGAATTCATTCTCAAAAAATTTAACATCTCTTGATATAACCAATGATTTTCTTTGTGTGTTATATAATCTGTATCCCTTTGTGTTTGCTTGATAACCTACAAACGAAAAAATTCCACATTTTGGATCCAATTTAGATCTACCTGGTTTCTTATCCAATACCACCGCTTTACAACCAAAAGTTTTAAAATACGAAACACATGGTTTTCTTCCTGTCCATCTTTCGAAAGGAGTTACCTCACCTAATACCTTTGTTGGGGATCGATTTTTAATATACACACTAGTATTGATAGCTTCAGCCCATAGAGACTTTGGTAACTTCGATTCTGTCAGCATACACCTGGCCATTTCTACTAATGTTCTGTTAGCTCTTTCGGAAACTCCATTTTGTTGGGGAGTGTAACATACGGTAGTTTCATGTACTATACCATTTTGTTTCAGAAAATTTTTAAAATTATTATTTATGTACTCACGTCCATTATCACTTCTCAAACGTTTTAACTTGCAATTAGTTTGTTTCTCCGCCATGGACAAAAATTCTTTAAATACTCCAAAAACTTCCGACTTATTTTTCAATACATATAATGTTATATATCGGGAGTAATCATCGATGAAAGTAACAAAATAAAATGCACCACCTTGGGACTTTACACGCATTGGACCACAAATGTCTGTATGAACTAACTCTAGCATATTAGTTGTAACTGTCGTACCAACCGACTTGAAAGGTTTTGTAGACATTTTGCACAAAGAACATGTAACACAAGAATATTCATTTGATATTTTACCTTTTAATCCACGAACCATTTCTTTGTTTTCCAATTTTTTTAAGTCATTAAAATTAAGATGGCCGAAACGCCTGTGCCAAATAGTACTCATCCAATCTCCTGTGCTGAGCAAAAGAGTTTCAGTTGGTTTCGATTTTATTTTGAAAATTCCATCAATAAGAGGTGCTTTAAATTGAAATATGCCATTCTTGTAAATTTCTGCATTGTTTTTTGAAAATTTTACAATACAATTCTTTTCTGTCATCTTGCTTATTGATAAAAAATTACATTTCATTTCTGGTACATACAATACGTTCTTTAAACTATATTTTTTATTCCAAATTTTAATATTTACCTCTCCAATTCCTTGTACTTTAAAATTATCACCAGAAGCAATCATTACATTACTATCATAATTACTCATACCTGAGAATAAATTCTTGTCATGACAAACGTGTGAAGACGCACCACTATCTAAAACCCATTCCATTTGATTTGGATTACTCATGCATGAATAAATCACGGACAAAGCACTATCAGATCTGTCATTTCTTTCATCCTTTTTATCTTCGTTCATGCACTGCGACCGTATGTGGCCTTTTTTACCACAACCGAAGCATATGATGTTTCTATCAAAACTTTTCTTCATAAAATTCTTGTTTCTATTTTTAACGCCGAATACCTGTTCATAACTCGCATTTTCTGCTCTACGTTGTTCTTCTTCTAAAATTTTGTTCTTAAGTTGCTCCAAACTTGGCAATGTATCTCGACTCTCGATTGCCACTACAAAATTTTCCAATTCATTTGGTAGGCTACACAACAAAAATATTGAAAGTAATTCATCCGGAATTGTAACATCTACGTCTTTCAAATCGTCAGCTAAGGAACAAAATGTATTTATTTGAACAGCATATTTTTCGTTTGCTACAAACTTAAATCTCACAAATTGTTTAAATAAATTTACTTTCCTTGCAGGATCCTTTGCTCTATAAACATTTTCCAATTTGTTCCATGCGTCTCTTGAAGTCTTGAAATCTTTGAGATGAATCAATTCGGAAGTTTTCACAGCTAACGTCATTGTTGCTAATGCTTTTTTATCTCTGATTTTCCATGCAGCTTTTTCTTCTTGCGTTGCTGAAGAATTAAATGGAGTTTCAATAACATCCCAATAGTCCTGCGTAATTAATAAGCTTCTCATCTGAATGGACCATGATGAATAGTTTTCTCCATCTAGTTTTTCAATTTGAAAAATTGAACTCGCCATTTTGATTATTATAATTTTTTTTTTTTTTTTTTTATCTCCAGTTATCTCTTTTCAGTCTTTAATCTTGCAGCAGATTTTGCAATCCTGGGCCCATAACCATTGTTCAATAATAATTAAGAACGCAAGACATTTATAAAAATACAAACGATTTATTCAATAGTTTAACAAGAAGTGACAAAATTATTTTATATATAATAAAATAATAAGCATAAATTTCATGGATAGTGTTGTTAGGAATTTATATTGAAACACAAGTAAAATATTATAAAGTGTTTTCTAACATATTTATTATTAATTATTAATTATTAATTATTAATTATTAATTATTAATTATTAATTATTAATTATTAATTATTAATTATTAATTATTAATTATTAATTATTAATTATTAATTATTAATTTTTAATTATTAATTATTAATTATTAATTATTAATTATTAATTATTAATTATTAATTATTAATTATTAATTATTAATTATTAATTATTAATTATTAATTATTAATTATTAATTATTAATTATTAATTATTAATTATTAATTATTAATTATTAATTATTAATTATTAATTATTAATTATTAATTATTAATTATTAATTATTAATTATTAATTATTAATTATTAATTATTAATTATTAATTATTAATTATTAATTATTAATTATTAATTATTAATTATTAATTATTAATTATTAATTATTAATTATTAATTATTAATTATTAATTATTAATTATTAATTATTAATTATTAATTATTAATTATTAATTATTAATTATTAATTATTAATTATTAATTATTAATTATTAATTATTAATTATTAATTATTAATTATTAATTATTAATTATTAATTTTTAATTAATAATTAATTATTAATTATTAATTATTAATTATTAATTATTAATTATTAATTATTAATTATTAATTATTAATTATTAATTATTAATTATTAATTATTAATTATTAATTATCAATTATTAATTATTAATTATTAATTATTAATTATTAATTATTAATTATTAATTATTAATTATTAATTATTAATTATTAATTATTAATTATTAATTATTAATTATTAATTATTAATTATTAATTATTAATTATTAATTATTAATTATTAATTATTAATTATTAATTATTAATTATTAATTATTAATTATTAATTATTAATTATTAATTATTAATTATTAATTATTAATTATTAATTATTAATTATTAATTATTAATTATTAATTATTAATTATTAATTATTAATTATTAATTATTAATTATTAATTATTAATTATTAATTATTAATTATTAATTATTAATTATTAATTATTAATTATTAATTATTAATTATTAATTATTAATTATTAATTATTAATTATTAATTATTAATTATTAATTATTAATTATTAATTATTAATTATTAATTATTAATTATTAATTATTAATTATTAATTATTAATTATTAATTATTAATTATTAATTATTAATTATTAATTATTAATTATTAATTATTAATTATTAATTATTAATTATTAATTATTAATTATTAATTATTAATTATTAATTATTAATTATTAATTATTAATTATTAATTATTAATTATTAATTATTAATTATTAATTATTAATTATTAATTATTAATTATTAATTATTAATTATTAATTATTAATTATTAATTATTAATTATTAATTATTAATTATTAATTATTAATTATTAATTATTAATTATTAATTATTAATTATTAATTATTAATTATTAATTATTGATTATTAATTATTAATTATTAATTATTAATTATTAATTATTAATTATTAATTATTAATTATTAATTATTAATTATTAATTATCAATTATTAATTATTAATTATTAATTATTAATTATTAATTATTAATTATTAATTATTAATTATTAATTATTAATTATTAATTATTAATTATTAATTATTAATTATTAATTATTAATTATTAATTATTAATTATTAATTATTAATTATTAATTATTAATTATTAATTATTAATTATTAATTATTAATTATTAATTATTAATTATTAATTATTAATTATTAATTATTAATTATTAATTAAAAATTAATAATAATTCGTTACACCCTGTTAATTCGAATGATTTAAATTGTATGTGACATGCCCTGTGTTGAATTGTTAATTGCTTAAATTGATTAGCACACCTTTAGACTCATTTAGATATTTACAAATTTTTAAATTAAATGAGAAAATAATATTTTCTTAATTTTTCAATCGATTTTCGAGTGCAGTTTGCTGTTGTAAAAAGATAGAATATTAATAATACGTGAAGGTAAATTTTTAGTTCCCTTTTTAAGCAATATGCGGGCGCGGAGGAGTGTGAAAATTGGCATAGATATACTTCATATGGAGGAGAAGCTGAGAATGATAAAATTTATGTTTAATCTGTCTCAAAAATATATTAAATTAAATAAAATTAAATATTTATAATAATACGGTACACCCTGTTAATGCGACAGATTTAAATTATATATCAGACGCTCTGTGTTGAATTGTGAATTGCTAAAATTGGTTAACATACTTTAGGCTCATTTAAATATTCATAATTTTTTTTTATACATAGATTTAAAAAAAAAACATTGGAAGACAAAAATTTAATGAAAAAATAATATTTCCTAGAATTTGCACTCGAATTTCGAGCGCTGGGCTATACTAGGATATCTTAATACGTAAAGGAAAGCTTTGTACCCCTTTTTAAGAAAAACTCGCGCACGGAGGAGTGTGAAATTTTGAACAGTTATAGTTCATATGGAGGAAAACTGCAGAAAGATAATATGTATAATTTGTGTTAAAAATATATTAAATTGAATAAAATATCTATTATTTACGCTGTACCCTGTAAATTGGTTAATTCCAACCATTTCATTTTCTATAATAGATATTTATGATTTAATATTAGTTAACTGCAGTTTGCTGTTGTAAAAAGATTGAGTAGCAGCATTTTGAATTGATTTACTCTTGCCTGTTTCAAAGAAGAGTACATTTTAATCGAACTTCATTATAACTGCACTGTGTTGAATTTTGAATTGGCAAAAATTGATTAGCATATCTGTAGAGTCTTATAAAATTATTTATTAACAATCCGATTATAATGAAATTTAATAAAAAATTCATAATTTAATGAATTTTATTTAAAAATTCATTAATCTATAATATTAATTATTATTATCACGATTTTGACCAAACGTATATTATTTGGAAGGTATTTCTTTTTGGCCGTTTTGCAAATTTACAGATTTTTAAATTTTTTTCCTTTATTTTGAGTACATTGCATTTAAAGTGGCTACTAACACATACATTAATTTGAAATAAGAATGAGGTTGTCTTTTGTGTTCATTTGTGAATTGGCTACAACTGATTAGCATACCTTCAGGGTCTTTATTGAATGAAAAAAATTTCCTAGAATTTGCACTCGAATTTAAAGGGCTGGAATCTGCTAGTTTGTATAAATGTTTGTAATTATATTCAGCTATCAATGATTATTACCCACTATCAAGAGAAAATTTTAGCATGTTGTAATATTCACAAAAATTATTTCAGCAGTGGATACTTGATATATGTGTGAGAATAGAGGCACTAGGTTACATTTCATTCGGAAAATTCAAACAAGGCTTAGGTCTAAAGTTTACAACATTCTAACAAATTATTTAGAATCGAACCCCTATATCAATAATGTTGATCGTAGGTTAATTCCACCATTCTGGCTTAACCAAGCTATACCTCACTTTTTCAAATAACTCTTTGTCAAAAAAATCTCAGTAACATACAAACTTAAAAATTTGATGAACTACGGTCGTATTTCGATCACTGGGTGATCACTAGCAATTATAAAACGTTAATCAGAGATTGGAACGAGCGATCTTCGAACTGCCAGCTGCAAGCACTAACACTGAGTTATTGAGAAATTTAACATTTGATAACCAGAACTCCAAATAATTACCGGTGAAGAGAGACAAAATTTTGTGAGCAAAGAGATCTTAAAAAAGACTCTCAAATTTTCAATTAAAAAGATTATTTTCTGTTTAAAAGTAATGCATAAGATAAGTAAAAATATTTGTAAAAATAGGTTAGTAAAATTTTTAATAACTAATTTTAATTTTATTATTTTCTATAAAAATAAAAAATCTTATTTTCGATCTTTATCATTTTAATGATTGAGTTTGAAATTATTCAGTCTCAAAATCAAATATTTACATTAGCACATTTGTTTCAAAAAATTTATCTATATTCTGCATGAAAGGTTATACAGCTGTTTTGGGAAGAGTCAACAACCCTCATCAGTAACCAAAAGCAGTAGATAGTTTGTTTAGTAAAAAGTTAAATTCATATATATTTGCTGAAAACAACTAAATGAGAATTCAAGCAAAAGTTGTACTATTTAAGCCTCTTCCAATATAACAAACTAAAATATAAAACAACTTTGAAATAAATATGTTTGTATATGAGTACACATTGCATACTACAATATGCATGATTGTTTTTATCTCGAAAAAACAAGAAAAATAATTTGTTTTTGCTAAACTTACATTTAGCGTTAACGGCGTGCCCTCTGTATTTTTAATTTTATTATTTTCTATAACAATAAAAAATCTTATTTTCGATCTTTATCATAAATAGAATATTATATTTAAATATTTAAATAATTAAGGTACATATTTAAGTTAAATATTTAATGTAAAAACATATGATCTTGAGCCTGAATAATTTCAAACTCAATCATTAATTTCTAATAACTTTATTAATTTGAAATAAACTTTTAAGGAAATTAGTGCCATATTCGATGTTGTATGTTTGCCATGAGGTTTAGCTTGAGCATACATAAATATTTTCTTAGAAATGGAATTTTTTCTAAAGTAGTAAAAAAGTACTACTTCATTTTCTTAAAAGAGCGCCTCTCTTAAAAATGTACCTTTATTTAAATATATCTTATCCTAAAATAGTAAAATTTTCTTTAAAAAAAAGTACCTTTCTTTAAAAATTACCTTTGCTTGAAAAAGTGCCCTTTATTAAAAATGAAAACTTTTTTAAAGAAGTACTTTTTTCAATGGTGCGTAGTAGAGAAGAAGAAAGCATATATTTCAAAAATTCGTAACTACACTAATCGGACCGGTTTCTGGCATTTCAGCATTCATCAGCGATTTATTGAACATTGTGATAATTGTTATGTTATTGATTGTTTCTACATGAAATTTTTATACCCTATACCACTATGTGGTTTGGGTATAATGACTTTGTGCTGCAGTTTGTAACAACCAAAAATATTTGACCTAGACCCATCTTTAATTATACCGATCGAATCAGAATCACTTTCTGAGTTGATTTAACAATGTCCGTCCGTCCGTGCGTCCGTCCGTCCGTCTGTGTGTCCATGTAAACCTTGTAATCAAACTGCAGGTCGCAAATATGAATATATTTTGATGAAATTTGGTATGTAAGCTTTTATCGGCCATGGGATGAACGCTATTGAAATTGATGAGAATCGGTCCATTTTCAGACCCAGCCCCCATACAAATTACCCCTATGAAATCGACATAAATTGCCATAAGATCCAAATTGTCATATAGATCTTACTCAAATTTGGTTTGTATGCGTTCATTACATTCATTAATGAGTAGTCCAAAAATGATCCCTTTGGCCCCATATAGAGCTGCTTCCCGATCTTCACTTAAATCTATTAAAAACAAAAATATTGCACTGATTCTTCTCAAATTTTGTTTGTATATATTTTTGCAAAATAAAAGAGACTTTACCAAACATGATCAGGATCGGTCCATTTTTGGACCTAGTCCCCATATAGATATATCATCCGATATGAACTTTTTCATATCTGCAGCCAAAAAAAAAATTAATAAAAATCCCACTCAAATTTGGTTTTTGCTTATTTTCTATGTCCAGTTAGTTGGGCCTAAGAGATAGAGTTTCTAAACGCATGGTATAGGGTATTATTATAGGGTAATTTTCTTACTTGTTTTACTTAAGGTACTTAGAACTACTTTTTGCTTACAAAAATACTTACAAAAATAGCATTTTTTAATATAACTAGCAGATTCCAGCCCTCGAAATTCGAGTGCAAATTCTAGGAAATTTTATTTTTTCATTAAATAAAGACCCTAAAGGTCAATTAAAGCCAATTCACAAATCAGCACAAAATAACAAACACATTAACAAATTTAATAAACACACACATAGCATTGTATAATTTTATGTATGTGTATTTTATGTATGTTATGTACTAAATTTAAATGCAATTTACTCAAAATAAAGGAAAAAATTTAAAAAATCTGTAAATCTGCAAAACGGCTAAAAAGAAATATCTTCCAAATAATATATGTTTGGTCAATATCGGGATAAAACGGTAGAACAAAACGTCGGTCACAGGTAATCGCCTAGCCTATTAATATTATAGATTACTTTTTCTTAAAAAAAGGCCATTTCTTGAAAAGGTATATTTTCTTTAAAAAAAATAATTTGCCTAAAAAAACATAACTTTTATTAAAAGGTACCTTTCAATAAAAAAGTACTTTTCCTAAATAAAAGTGCCTTTTCATAAAGGAGTACCTTTATTCAAAAAGTATCTTATCTCAAATTAGTAAATTTTTCTTTAAAAATTTTCTTTACTTGAAAAAGTACCCTTTGTTTTTGTAGAAAAAAAGATCTCTTTTTTTAAGAAAAGAAAGAAAAAAGTATCTTTTCTTAAAAAATTACTTTTTCTTAAAAAAGTTATTTTTTAAAAAGTAAATTTTCTTTGAAAAGTATTTTTTGTTAAAAAATAACCTCTTTAAAAAGTAAATTTTCTAAAAAAAAGTAAATTTTCTTAAAAAATTATGTTTATCAAGTAATGCAGATTATAACGAGATGTCAATACCAAATTTTAGTTACCAGATTTAATATTAGCAAAAAAAATTGAAAATATACCGCGTAGCTTTATATAAAATCGTTAATCCGGATTGAGGACTACCACAAGTTAACGAATTTTTACTATTTATAGAACGAATGGATCCCACTTTTAGAATATTCTTCCCGAAATAACGACTTCACGGTGATGCATATACATTAATCTAAATAATTGAACTAATTAAAAAAATTCCTCTTATAAGTAAAAGAGTACTAAACAAGAACGTGCTCTATTTTACCGCGATGAGATCTTATTTGTTGAATCAACAAAAAAAAAAAATCGAAAACTTTAAAGAATAGTGAAACACAAACTTCAGGAGGAAATTGTGGAAGTTGATAGTGGTGCATTGTAGCTCATTAGCATTTAATCTTGACGGAAAAATATCATAAACTAAACTGACAACTTCATTTCAGGCCTTTAAGCATCTTCTTTTGCGTGGATTTCTTCTTTTAAATTTCATACACTTCATTGGATCTAGAGTATTCTCAAATAAAACAAGTAAGAGTGTTAAATTCGGCTGTGCCGAATCTTTGATACCCTCCACCTCGGTTTGTGGCAATACTATTAACATAGCTCATGGTAGTTGTGTTCTTGTTATTGTTAATATGTATGAATCACATTTTTTTTGTGGCTTTTTTTATGTTGTTGTATGTTCAACCACTAAACTATTACAAGAAAACACTAGGTTTCATGTTTTTTTTAGAGGTATCTATAAACTTTTGTTCATTTCTCAGCGCAGAGGCTCCCGATTTACTCCGATTTCAATACCAACCTGGTGGGAATTATGGCAAATAATTTTTTCGTAACCTGACCTAAGTAAATGCTTTTTTTTTTGAATGAGCGTGATTTCAACAGACACACGGACAGACGGACAGACGGACAGACGGACAGACGGACAGACGGACATCGCTATATCGACTCGAGCTGTGATAAGGATCAAGAATATATATACTTTATTGGGTCGGAAATTAGTTTTTCGATGCGTTACAAACGGAATGACAAACCTATATATACCCTCTGCCACTGAGATGTGGAGGGTATAAAAATAAAAAAACAAAATAAAACAAATCCATTTAATCCCCATGGAGGGATTTCGTTTTTATTAAATGTTTACAAACCATGCATACGTGTGTTGTTGTTGTTGTTGTTTTGCTATTTTTACAAAAACACAGCTGTGTTGTGTTTAAAAACCTTAAAGTTTCATGGTTTATGACAAAAAAATTGTATAACAAACACACAAAGATTCATAAAAATTAAAAAAAAAAAATAATAATAACAACAAGAAAAACACGAGACTATTACGCGTTACTCTACTATGGATGTGGAGTAACATTGAGTGCGATTAAATGTAATACACAGAGATATGATGTTGCTTTTTCATTCATTCTTTTAAAAGAAACTAAAAATTAAATGTTCCCATTGACGACACCCGAAACAACAAAACTAAAAAAAGGCCAGCCAGCCAGCCCTGGAGTTATTGTAATCTATGAAACAGATCATCGTACTCAATTGTGTGATGATGACGGTACTGATGATGTCGATGGGAATCTTTGATCACTTCAAAACACACAATCGATCAAGGGTTTAGACTGGCGATTGTGTGTATTAACTAAAATATTTTTTAAATTATTTATGACCAAATTAATATAAAAACTTTATTATATTTTTATAGATTATGATTGACCTTTGTTATCATTTTCATGCAGATCTATTTTGGTATGTAAATTTTTGTGACCACCTTCTTAGTTCCTACACATTAAATAATCGTAAAACAAATAATCATTTTTAAATTTCTCTTTTAAAATCAAATAAATCTTTTGGAATGTGCCGGAACTTTATATAAAAAAGAAATAAATATTAACTTTTTAATGTTCCAATTAATAATAAGGCCGCAGACTCTTTGATGTTTGGTTAGGTTCTTTTATTATTATATTTATTTTTTTCTTTTTGTATTTGGAATTGGACAAAAAACACTTAAATATAAATTAAAAAAATATATTTGTTGCGATGAAACTTAAACTCACTTTTATTTAAATGAAAAAACTAAATATAAAAAAATATATTTCAACTTTAATAGAAATGACAATATTACCGAGAAAGATGAATCAATCTAAAAAAAAAAAACACCATTACACACAATATTTTAAGACTGCGGAATTGGTCTATGGAACCATTAACAGCAGTAACAAACAACAATGGAAGCAAAAAAAAAAAAAAACACGTATTGTAATGAGATAGATGATGGCTATTTGGCCTGAAGTCAAAAGTGAAGAAGATACCAAATGAATGTTAAGATTAATTATTACATTAAAATAAAACACAACCGCAGACATGAATATTTTGATTTTTTTTTTTTCACAAAAAACAAACAACAACAAACATACATATAAGTATATTACAAGAAATATTTGTTAGAAATCGAAATGAATTTTTTCAGTTTAAATTACAGTTTAATAACAAATCAAGTACACTGAAGAAAACTTCTTTGGTCAAATTTGTTTAGCAAAAAGTGTTTTACGTTTTACTATTATGTAACCAACTTTTCAAGAAGATATAAAACGATATATATCACGTAACAAAGTTGTACTAAAATAGCTGTATTTGCAACCGAGGCCAAGGAAAATCCTTAGTAAAATACGTTTAATAAAATATAAAGTAGTTTTACTAATTTTAAATTAAAATAAAAATGACATAACTAACTTTTTTTTTAGTCAAATTAAATAATGCTTTTAACCCAATTTTCACCAACGGTAAAAATGTTGTAGCAGAAATATTACCGAATCACTTCGTATCTCATACATGTATTTTTCTTTTACTGAAATTATTAACAAATTAACAAGTTATACTTAATACAGGTGAAATTAAATATTTATTATTGCAACCAGCTCTCATGTCCAATGAAAACTTTTTATAGCTTTTAGTAATTTTTTAAATTACATTTTCACAAAATTAGTTCTTTTGAGGCTGTATGTTTGGCTTGAGGTTTAGCTTGAGCATATTTTCTGAGAAAAGTACATTTTCTAAGAAAAGAGCTTATCCTAAACAAGCGAATTTTTCTTAAAACGTAAAATTTTTGAAAAAATTAACTTTTTTTCAAACAGTAGCTTTTCTTAAAAAGTATATTTAAAAAAAAAAACTTTGACTTCAAAAGGACCTTTTTAATAAAAGTACCCTTTTTTAGAAAAGTAACTTTGCCTGAAAAATAACCTTTTCTTAAAAAATGGATATTTTCTTAAACAACATGATTTTTTAAACAAGTACCTTTTCCTAAAAAACTATTTTTTTTTATAAAAAGTACCTTTTCGTACAAAAGGCGTATCTTTTCCTAAAAAAGTATTTTTTTTTATAAAAAGTACCTTTTCGTACAAAAGAAGCTTTGCTTTCAAATTACTTTTTTTAAAATAATTTTTTCTCAAAAAATACTATATCTTGAAAAAGTACTCTTTCTTGAAAAAGTAAATTATCTTAAAAGTACCTTTTTTAAAAAAAAAAAATTCCTTTTGCTTAAAAATAAATTTTCTTCACAATTTAAATTCTTTTAAATTTAAATTTTTTTAAAGTGAAATAATAACTTTTAATAAGTAATAAGTAACTTTTTTTTTATATTACCCTTTGTTAAAAAAAGTACCATTTCTTAAAAAAGTTTCTTTTTTTTAAAAAAAGTAAATTTTCTTAAAAAAGTACCTCTTTTTTAAAAAAGTAAATTTTCTTAAATAAGTAGATGTCTTATCTTAAAAAAATATCTTTTCTTCAAAAATTACATATATTCAAAAAAGTTCTTTTTTAAAAAGTACATTTTCTTTAAAAATTATCTCTTCTTAAACAAGAACGTTTTCTTTAATATTCTTAAAAAAGTCTTTTGTTTAAAAAAATGCCTTTTCTTAAAAAACCTTTTGTTAAAAAAAATTACTTTTCTTAAAAAATTTATTTTCTAAAATGTAAATTTTGAAACTTAAAAAAGTAGCTTTATTTCAAAAAGTACCTTTCCTTCAAAAAGTAACCTTCTTTCAAAAAGTACCTTTTCTTAAAAAAGCACCTCTTGTTATAAACGTAGCACTTCGTAAATAGTAAATTTTCTTTAAAGGTACTTTCTCTTGAAAAAGTATATTTTTTTTTAAAAAGTTCCTATTTTTTTTTTAAGACTATCTTTTCATGAAAAAGTACCCTTAAAACAGTACATTTTCAAAAACATATATATATCATGTCCTGTTGTTCCTATTGGGAACAAAGGGCCACAACGAATCTATTCCATTTGGTTCGGTGTGATGATATTTGCTTGACTTCTCTCCAGCTAAGAAGACTACGGCAGAATTCGAAGTTTAGTTGCCGACGCCAGGTGTGTAGCGGTCTGCCTACTCTTCATGTCCTACCCTGTGTGTTCCAGTCAACGGCAATTTTAGCTGTGTCGTCTGAAGAACTGCGCAGCGTGTGACCAATTCAGCGCCATTTGCGGTTCAATATATCAAAAGGATTGGTCGCTGATTTTTTTGTGTCCAGAGCTCCGTATTACATATGGTGTTAGGTCAAAAAACTATTAATATTCTTCGGTGACATCGATTAGCAAACACTTGTAGGGAGTTTACGTCGTGTTCTGTTGAAAAAGGTATCTTTTCTTAAAAACTAAGTTTTCTTAAAAAGCGTTTTCCTTAAAAAAGTATATTTTGTTAAAAAAAGTACCTATTCTAAAAAAATCCCCCTTTTTAAAAGTAACTTTTTTCATAAAAGTACCTTATTTCTTAGAAAATAACCTTTTTCAAAAAAGTACCTTTTTTCTTAGAAAAGAATCTTTTCTTAGAAAAGAACCTTTTCTTAGAGAAGTACATTTCCTTTAAAATATACATTTTGTTATAAAACATTTTTTATTATAAAACGTACCCTTTTTTTATTAAGAGTACCCTCTTTTAGAAAAAGTACACTTTTTTATAGAAAGTACCCTTTTTATAACAAGTACCCTTTCACTTGAAAAAGTGAATTTTCATAAAAAAGTGCATTTTGTTAAAAAGTACTTTTTGTTAGAAAAGTTCCATTCTCAAAAAAATACATTTTTTTAAAAAAAACTATTCGTGATAAAGTACTTTTCTTAAAAAAGTACATTTTCTTAAAAAAGTGCCCTCTATTCAAAAGTTAATTTTCTTATCAATACATTTTCTTATAAACTACATTTTCACTAACAAGCAAGCACATTTTCTTCAAAGACTAGGTTTTCCTGAAAAAATTATATTTTCTTAAAAAGGTACCTGTTTTAAAAAAGCATAAGAACGTTAGTAACATATTTACTGCTTATTGTCTTTAACAAATTAATGCAAAAACAACAAATGTTTCTAAAATTTTATTTTATTGAAACCTAATGTATGCCATACATTGTATTATTATTAAATTTAAAAATTTTTCTATATAAATTTTTGACTTGTTTTTAGAAACTGTTTGCAAAATGTTCGTCGCAAAAAAAATATGTTTTTCATTATTCTGATTAGGTTGGTATTAAAAATTAAATAAATCGTGCGTCATTGTGCCAAGATATGGCCTAAAATGTAGAGACACGCTCTTATAAAAAAATAAAAGTGTTGAAAAATATTTGTACGTAACAGAATATGGGCATATAGATATGTATCTGCGATGCAAACACACATTTGATTTATCTTCTGTACATGTGAACTAATGGTTTATAGATGAGAGTAAGAGAATAGCCAATACAGTTATACCGTTACTATATTTAAGCAAACAAAAGTGTAATTGTATGTGTTAACATTCATGCTCACTGCATTTACTGACGCTGAACAACAATTGCTGGACTGTTGCACAGTGCAATTGACCTTTAAATTCTAACTATCAGATCCTAGTCCTCGAAATTCGAGTGCAAATTCTGGGAAATTGTA
Source organism: Cordilura impudica (assembly GCA_963682025.1). Taxonomy (NCBI): domain Eukaryota; kingdom Metazoa; phylum Arthropoda; class Insecta; order Diptera; family Scathophagidae; genus Cordilura; species Cordilura impudica. The sequence goes on from OY821519.1 coordinate 238,259,655, forward strand.
TTTTTCATTTAATAAATACCCTAAAGGTATGCTAATCCACACTTTTTAAATATTATTATTTATTGGTTTATGTCCAAGATTATTTTTCAATTCAACACAATTATTATTGTGAATGAAGAAAACAAACTCATTTTTAGTTTTGCAAACACATTAAAAAATTTAATAAACACACACATAGCATTGTATAATTTTATGTATGTGTTAGTAGCAACTTGAAAAGCATTTTACTCCAAAAAAAATTTAAAAATTTAAAAATCTGTAAATCTGGTGGACAGCTAAAAGGAAATACCTTTCAAATAATATACGTTTGGTCAAAATTGGGATAAAAGGGTTTAACAAAACATCGGTCACAAGAAATTGCCTTATCTATTAATATTAGAGATATCATTAGTTTTTTTCATTCCAATATATATATATATATATGTATATATGTATAATGTACAACTAAACTATAAATAAACAAATAGTTTATGTGAAGTAAATCATACACTATCCCTGAATGGGTTCTAAGAATTGCTTTCAATTACACAGCACAATTTCAATTATACTCTACAAAATATCTAAAACACCTAATAATAATACCTTAAATTTTTGTTAACTATCTTCTTAATTTTAAACATCATCATACAAAATCTTGCAGCCATTATAATGTGAAATGCAGCCCTTTTTTGTCTCTTAGTATCGACAACCAAGGTTCAGAAAATACACACACGAAACACACAATGTTGTGTTCTAAAGCAGCCAACACATATCTTTATTTTCATATCAATTATGTGCGTTTCTAAATTTTCTACGGTGCCCAACACAATCATGACTGTGTTCGTTTTAATATTTCGTTATTTACACGAACATTTTTGTATCACATATTTTCTGTTTCGATCACACATAAACCACACATATAAGAGTGTTGCTTTATTTGAAGTTCGTGTTCTGGTACGTGTACTGAAAAAAAACAGAACATGTACAATAAACAGGTTCGAGTTCAGTTATATTTTAAGTCGTGTTCTGGCACGTGTACGAAGAAAAAACAGAACATGTACAATAAACAGGTTCGAGTTATGTTATATTTTAAGTCGTGTTCTGGCTCGTGTACTAAGAAAAAACAGAACATATACAATAAACAGGTTCGAGTTCAATTATATTTTAAGTCGTGTTCTGGCTCGTGTACTAAGAAAAAATAGAACATGTACAATAAACAGGTTCGAGTTCAGTTATATTTTAAATTCGTGTTCTGGCTCGTGGACTGCGAAAAATTGAAACTTCAATTCGCGGTCTGATATACCCCGATAAAAACGAAAATTGTTTCAACCAAATTTATTAAAACCTTATTGACCCTTTTTTATGACTTACGTTGCAAATTGTTTACAATTGTCAAATATTTTAAAATTTTATTGGCCATTTTTTTCGTGATTTACGTTGAAATTTTTTACAATTGTTTTTATTGACTGGTTTTTAGTAAAAGATGGTAATAAAATACTTAAAACACAAAAACTATTTAGCATCATAAAAGTTACATTTGTTGGTTGTTAGGTTTTTTACATTACCCACCCCTATTTTCGCAACCAATTAGTGTCATAGACGAAAAACCCAATTTTGCGGCTAAAAAGACACACTTGTTGGTTGTGAGGATCATTTTTTTTTTTTTGGTAATAAATAACTTTAGACACAAACAAATTTTGCATCATAAAAAACACTATCACCCACCCTTAATTTGCAAACCAATTAGTGTCAATGCACAAACCTTTTCTCAATGATTTTTTGGGATGTTTTGCGTAAAAACACAATTAGTGTCAATAAAAAAACCCAAAAAAATATTTTCATATTTTATTGTCCTGTTCCTTTTTTATAAAAACGACGACAATTGTTTTAACCAAATTTATTTAAAAAATCTAAAATAATTCATTAGCAGTTATGAAAATATATTTAAAAAGATAATAATAAAACTATAATAACAATAAGAAAATAATTAAAATAAAAAAATAATAAAAATGAAAAAATAATAAAAAAAAAATAAAAAAATAATAAAAATAAAAAAATAATAAAAATAAAAAGATAATAACAAAAAAACGAAAATAATACATAAACGAAATAAAAAATTTCACTTTGAGGTTAAAATTAAAATGTTGTTATTCATTACACGAGCCAGAACACGAATTTAAAATATAACTGAACTCGAACCTGTTTATTGTACATGTTCTGTTTTTTTCTTAGTACACGATCCAGAACACGACTTTAAATATAACTGAACTCGAACCTGTTTATTGTACATGTTCTGTTTTTTCTTAGTACACGAGCCAGAACACGACTTAAAATATAACTGAACTCGAACCTGTTTATTGTACATGTTCTGTTTTTTTTCAGTACACGTACCAGAACACGAACTTCAAATAAAGCAACACTCTTATATGTGTGGTTTATGTGTGATCGAAGCAAAAAATACGTGATACAAAAATGTTCGTGTAAATAACGAAATATTAAAACGAACACAGTCATGATTGTGTTGGGCACCGAAGAAAATTTAAAAACAAACATAATTGATATGAAAATAAAAATATGTGTGTGTTGGCCTAAGTTATGTTTGTTTACATATATGTACGAATTTTTTATTCAGTGTGTGTTTTTTTTCTGAACTCTGTCGACAACATTGCTTATAATAATATATCAAGGATGCGGCATAGCCGAATTTAACATACTTGTCTTATGCTCAATTTTCACGGTAGTAGGCAAAACCACCGGAAAATAAAAACATAAAATCTTCAAAATTTTATACATAGAAATTAGAGTCAATTTCATTTGAATAATGAATGTCAGAAATATTTTGAGGGAGACTTTATAAATTTCGTTAAGAAAATTTGTTTGATTTAAAAAAAATATTCGTGAGAACTTGTTTACTAAAATATAATCAAATTCTTTCTCAATATTTCTTTTAACTACCTTTTTTAACAAAAATTGTTTACCAGCAATTTGTTTCAAAATTTCTTTTTACCGGCAAAATTTTTTCACCTCAAAAATTTTTCACAAAAAAATCGTATACAAATTTTTTTCTAAAAATTTTTTTCAGATTTAACTTCGATTTTTTCTTCAATTTTTTTACAAAAAAAATTTTTTCTCAAAGAAATTTTTAAATATAATAAATTTTTTTCTCAAAAATTTTTTTATAACCAATTTTTTTCTAATTTTCGGTTTTTTTTACGGGAAAATTTTGTTTACATCAAAAAGTTTTCACAAAATAAACACTAATATAAAAAATTTTTTTTTTGAAGCATTTTTTTAAGACAAATTTCATGTCTAACTAAAATATAGATTTTTCTATAATTTTTTCACAAAAAAAATTTTTCTCAAGTTTTAACAAATTATTTAATAAATAATATAACAATCTGTAATATTAGTAGGCTAGGCGCTTTCTTGTGACCGATGTTTTGTTCTACCATTTTATTCCGATTTTGACCAAGCATATATTATTTGAAAGGTATTTCTTTTTAGAGGTTTTGCAGATTTAGAGATTTTTGAATTTTTTCCTTTATTTTGAGTAAATTGCATTTAAAGTTGCTAATAACACATACATACATAAAATTATACATTTGCTATGTGTGTTTTATTAAATTTGTTAATGTGTTTCTTAATGAGTTTGTTATCTTTATTCACAATAATGAACCATATAAGTGTTGGTTTGGGAATTGGCTAAATTGAAATATAAAACTGCCTAGAAATTGCACTCAAATTTCGAGCGCTGGAATCTGCTAGTAATATAATGATATTATAATAATATTATATTATAATATTATATTATAATCAGCCCAATTACGAATATTCTCGAGGAATTTCTTTCGCACGGAAAATACTTTTCTCGAGAAAAAAAATCCTCCAATTATAAATTCCGCATGAACAAAAAAATGAATAAGTGGCATCATCGAATTTCGAAACCATTTGTTTTGCTTATTGACAATTAATTTTCTGTTTTTTTTTTTGTGTGCGCAAATGAAAAAAAATTTATTTTAAAGAAAAATTAAATAAAAATGAATAGCATAGCTATGATGCGAGCAATGTTGGAGGAAATTGGTGTTGTAGAACGACAAGAACGAAATAGGTAAAAAGGATTGATAGAACTCAATTGCGGGCTGAATCTATGGAAAATGCAATCAATGCCTGAATTGGCTCTCATTAAAGTTAAAAAAGTTGAAGTTTGGCTTTATTTGTGGTCTTCAGCCTACAAGATTAATAAAATATTAATTTTTTTTATTTAAATTTTGTTTTATCAAAATACTTCTTACATTTTTATGTAAACCCCTTCTGTTTTGCAAGGGAAATTTTTTGAGGGGAAAACCAAATTCAAGTGCATTGAGAATTACTACTTTTTTCCCATCGAATTTTTTTCCGAATGAATTTTTATTCATAATAGGGGAAAAGGGAGAAGTGAGAAATTTCATGCGGAATTTTTGTTTAGAATTGGGCTGAATAAAATAATAATAATAATATAATAGATTTTTTTCTCAAACATTTTTTTAACTGATATTTTTTAACCAAAAATTAGTTAGCAACAATTTTTTTCAAAATTTTTTTCATCTCAAACATTTTTCACCTCAAAAATTTTTCACAAAAAAAAAAATAACAAATTCTACATTTTTTCACAAGAATATTTTTGTCATATTTTTTTCTCATAAGAATTTTTTTTTTTTTTTAATATCTTTTAGCAGAAAATTCCTGCTGAACTCAAATAAAATTGTTTTTATTTTCTTAAAAAAAAATATATATATATATATTGCGTTCATATTTTTTGTCAGTGTAAATTACAATATTGAATTTGATTTAAGGGCTTTAATATTATTTTAAGATGAATTGTTGATTCTTTTATATTTTTGAATAAATTGTTAAACGGAGATTTTGTGATTTGGTGATTTATTTACATTTAAACAAAAAATCAACATTTTGATGGAAGTTCGAAGGCGAGTATGGCCAGGCATGGCATATGAAGCAGAAAAAAAGAAGAATAGGTGTTTAGTGAAGAAAAAAGAAACTATGCTGGAGGCCATGATAATGGCCTATACGTGTAAACATAACAAGCGCAGACCGTTAGTTAAATCAAAGTAGTAATAAATACACAAATTGTTAATGTAGTACGAACAGATAAAATGAGCTGTGTGTGTGTGTGTGTGTGTGAGTGAGTTTGAGTGTTTGTGTGGGGCTAAAAGTAACAAAGAATTCAAATATAATAAATAATGACACTCTCTAATACAGTCATAGATACTCCGACCGTGATTCATTTAGATGGCAACAAGTAACATCTTATAGACAATGTCTTCAATTTGAATATAAATTTCTGAGAAGAAATGAGGATGATAATAATGTCGGAGAAAAAGTTCGTTAGTTGTTTAATTCACATCTTCTGCTTTAAACCGCTTAAAACCTATTTTTATAATATTTCTTTCAAATTCTAAAGCCAACCAGCCTGGCCGTCAGACAGAAATAAATACATTTAAATTCGAACTAAACACAAACAAACAAACCAAAAAAAAAAAAAGTGTAAACATAAATCAATAAATAATTTTCCATGGCATTATAACCATTTAAAGCTTATGTCCGAGATGAATGAGGAATTAAGTTATAACTTTTAGGAGTTTTTGAGTTGATTCCAAACAAACATACACATAAGGCTGGTGTCGAAAACCAATCAACAACAATGAACCAAGATTAATGCCTTCCAAAAGAGAAAAAAAATATATTTATATAGAAAATTACAAAAATAACATCATAAAAGCTGCACATATGTTAATTTTTTTTTTATTTTTCAGACAAAAAAATGTTCATATTTAAGACTAGCTGGCTGCTTGGCTCTGAGCTTGAACAGTTTAGCAGTTGTATGAATTGGTAATGAATGGTAAATGCTGAGAACATATTTTTAAACACACTTTTAGTCCAGCAATCAAATTATGTTTTCGGAATATTGTTAAATACATAAAAGCTGTTAAATTATGCACAATTTGAAAGGAAAATTTATGACAATCGATAAATTTTAAATGGAAATTGAAATTTTTCATCATTATTTATATGAAATTACTAAACGAGAGGTTAACTTTAGTTGAATAGATACATTTAAAAGTGAGTGTAAACATAAATTTAAATTATAGTTAACCTTTTTGAGAATTCGGAAAATATTATTTTGATATATAAAATTTGGAGCCCAAACCACTTTACTCAGATACTCTTTATAACAAGTAGTTTTACATGAAATTTTAAATTATCTTTTCTTTACAATTCTGTTATTTTTATACATTTTATTATTTATACAATCATCTGTTATCGAAGCATCATAATCTCTTGGTATTCCTAAGTTTATAAAGCTATCCATTTATATATTTCACTGACCTACCAGAGCATTTATTTTGTAAGCCAACTTAATATAATAATTTATATCAAGTAAACTGTTTCATATTTAGTTTATTTTAATCAAGGGGTTATCATTTTTCCAGCCATAAACTAATCATTTCATTCTTATTTATATAGCTCTTAAGTAATTGTCAAAACTCCCTAGAGTTTAAAAAAATAATCAAGAAATAAACATATTTTCTAATAAAAAAACAGTAAAAAAAAAAAATACAAATGAACTTATCTGTCGTCATAAAATATTGAGGAAAGAAAATGCCATAACTCGTCAACTTAATTGGATTCATAAAATGTTTTACCACTGCACTCCAGCTTCTGAAAAATCTATGGTTAAATCATTTAAATTTTTAAAAACAGAAATAGCTCCTCACTATACTGCTACGAAATTTTAACGATGGGATAAACAAATTTTTAACCCCATACCATTGCACTTAACACATTACTTACAATAAAAATATGTATTAAAAACAAAAACAAAAAAATCATATTTCTAAAAAAAGACAATACAACGACACATTTATAGTTCAAATGGCTGAAGAAGCATTTTGAAGGCGACTACATTCGATAGCCGGTTCATTTTTCCGGGTGTCTGTAGATATTAATACAAAAACATTTTGTTCCATAGAACAGTTGGTGAAAATAAATTACAGGCATTTTTGTTCTTGATCTCAATAATACTCCAAAACGAGCTATTACTTAAAATTGGCTTAACTCATAGGATTATTATTTGTTATAATCTGTAAAAGTTTGGATCTTAAACTGAGCAAAATATTTTAGATGGATCTCAAGTTATAAGTGAAAATGTATAGACTCCTTTAAAATTATTCATACCAAACAATATTTATACTTTTTATTATTAAAAACTATATATCTGGTCTCTAACCGAACAAATAACTAAAAATTTAAATTCAAAAAAATATATTCTCTACTATTTCCCAATATCACTGCACTTTTTTCAATTCTAAATTTTTGTTACCACATTTTTTTTTCTTAATATCTAGTTAATATCTACCTGATCAATGGATTATTACTTGTCACAATCATAAGTAAATTGATTTTAAAAATTAGAAAAATCATTGGAATGGATCAAAGGTTATAGATGATAAAGTAAGGAATCCTCTAAAATTATCCATACTTAACTTCCATACTGTTTTCACCTGAAACTACGAAATAATATTTTTTTATGTGTAAGCATCTATACGCGCAGGGGTGGGGGGCAAAAATCTATTTCACAATACAATCACAACAACAGTGTAAAAAATGAAAAATTAAAAATGAAAAATAAAAAATGAAAACTGAAAAAAAAAGTTTGGATCTTAAACTGAGCAAAATATTTTAGATGGATCTCAAGTTATAAGTAAAAATATAAAGGCTCTTCTAAAAATATCCATAGCAAACAAATTTCGGTACGAATTTCCATATTTGCCTTACAATACAAAAATTTTTATTTTTTATTATTAGAAACTATATATCTGGTCTCTAACCGAAGAAATAACTAAAAATTTAAATTCAAAAAAATATATTCTCTACTATTTCCCAATATCACTGCACTTTTTTCAATTGCTCAACTGTTTTTCACTAAATTTTTGTTACCACATTTTTTTCTTAATATCTAGTTAATATCTACCTGATCAATGGATTATTACTTGTCACAATCATAAGTAAATTGTTTTACAAATTAGAAAAATCATTGGAACGGATCAAAAGTTATAGATGATAAAGTAAGGAATCCTCTAAAATTATCCATACTGTTTTCACCTGAAACTACGAAATAATATTTTTTTTATGTGTAAGCATCTATACGCGCAGTGGGGGGCCAAAAATCTATTTCACAATACAATCACAAAAACAGCGTAAAAAATGAAAAATTAAAAATGAAAAATAAAAATAGAAAATGAAAAATGAAAGATGAAAGATGAAAACTGAAAACTAAAAATGAAAAATAAAAAAATTTAAAATAAAAATAGGAAAAACAGGAAATGAAACACGAAATATGGAAAATAAAAAATTGAAAACAAAAATTAGAAATAAAAAATGGAAAAAATTAAAAATTAAGAAAACACAATTAAAACTAAAAAACTAAAAATTAAAAAAATAAATAAAAAATGAAAAATGAAAAAAAAAATTAAAAATATGAAGTGAAAAAAGAAAAACGGAAAATAAGAAATGAAAAACGGAAAATAAGAAATGAAAAACGAAAAATGCAAAATAAAAAATGAAAAATAAAAAATGAAAAACGAAAAATGAAAAATAAAGAATAAAAAAAAAATGAAAAATTAAGAAAAAAAATAAAAATAAAATATGAAAAATTATAAATAAAAAATTAAAAATATAAAATGTAAAATTAAAAATAAAAAATGAAAAATGAGAAATAAAAAATTAAAAAAAAAAATTAAAAAGAAAAATGAAAAGCGAAAAATTAAAAATTAACCGGTTGAAATAATAAATAATAATAAATATTTTTATATTAGCAGGGCCCCTGGAGTTGTTTGCTATAAGTGATACATAGATGACGCTTTATGTTTGATTTTAAAAAAGTGTCATAGAAAATCTTTAATTACTAGCTGTTTACACATCTCCCCTGTGATCGGACTCACATGATTTTTTTTAATTATTTACCAACACTGAGATGATGCCCCTACAAATGCAGTGCGTTGTGTTGAAACCAAGACTTAAATGCTTCTTCCGACACTTGAAAAACATTTTAATTCCAACGGACATCGCAGTGAATTCTCATGCTAAGAACATCAAGAGTATCCGATTCCTCCATACCTATACTACCCATATGGACAGATGACATTGTTGAATGCAAGGTCATATGGGTCAAGAAACAACACTGAGTCTCCTGCTCATTAAAATTAATATTGTTCGCTTTACCCCACTCAGAGATTGTTGATGGAGTGTGTCATTCCTTGTCAGCCTTTTACCTCTAACCTCAAAAAGGTATGGCCTCTACAAAAGAGTGGATAGGACTGAAGATTTGACCAAGAAGGTCACTAAGGATGATAAGGAAAAGAGGGAGAAGAACAGAAACTTGATATATATAGGCCGGTGTAAAGCGAAATTTTGACTTTTTGTTTTGTTTTATTTTACAAAATTATTTTTTTTTTTAATATTCCTACAAGCAAAAAAAAATAGGAAAGAAAGATATGGTCGCTCTGGATCGACTATATGACTTTCTATACCGAAAAATGGCTTTCAGTAAAAATTTTTCTGAGCTTATAATTGTTTATAGAAAATAAATATAATCCAAATTAAAACTATGCTATTATGGATATTTGGCCGGCCGATATGCAAAAGTTCATATTGAATGTTAGTTTTATATAGGGACGAGACCGAAAAACAGACCCTTTATTATCATGCGTAAAAAATTTTTATTTTTCTGAAAAGGAGAAATAAATCAAACATCAAGGCCATGATATTGGTTTATATGCTGACTATAAGTACGAATGGGCCTGCGGGATATACTTTTGAACAACAGATTAATGGGTGTTACACAAATTTACAGATGCCAAATTTAAACGAAATCTTTCTGATAATCTGGATCCTTGGACAACCGAATTAAGCAGAAGTTAATAACAGTAAATATTTTATCAAAGATTAAATTTCGTTTAATACAACCGAAATTACAAATATAGAAGTTTAAACCAATTCGGTTGATGATATTTTTCTCTGGGAGTTTGGCTTAAACACCTGTAGGCATCATTAGGCACCTATTTTCAGCAATTTCAGTATCGATCGTCCGACAAAAGCATATAATTCCAAATTTATGAACATATATTTATATTTGCAAATTGTAGCTTGACTACAAAGGTTACATGAATAGACAAATTGATGAACGGACATTGCGAAATCGACTCAGCATACAATTATATTTTTAATTTCCCAACATTCAGTTTAGAGATACCACGAGTTGGTTTTAATGGACTGATTTCACGTTATGATGGCTACAAATATTACAATGATGTTTAAAATTAAGAAGATAGTTGAGGGGGGTAAGATTCTAAAACCTTTTTTTTGCATTTTATTTCCTGAATGTACAACATGTCGACAGTGTTGAAGATACAGCATTTTTAATGGCCGGTCTCATACGTTATATCGTATGCAAATAAAACAGTTTTTAAAAAACTTTAAATTGATTTTTTCACAAAAAATCATGTTTGAAGTCCGTGAACATCACAACTCAAAATCTACTTGATCGAGTTTTTTTATTTTCCACTTTTTAACAACAATTTCACCGAAATTTTATAGCAAAAATAGTGTTTATCTCTTCAAAATGCTTGCAAAAATAAAAAATTAAAAAACTCTTCGTGGTTACATCGGAAAACATGTCACCTTTTAAACGCGTTTTGATTTCTTATTAAATTTTTTAATTGAAAATTTTTTCAAAGATTCTTCAATTGTTATACTATAACGTGTACATGAAATAAACAATATACATAATTCATGTACATAAAAAAAATTATGAAAATACGCCTTTTCTCGCTTTTAAAACCTTATCCCCCCCCACCAAAAAAAATATTTCGGCGTTTGTTTTAATTAAAATCAATTATGAAATGCAATTAGCATAAATTTAAATACATACAATTACACTTTTCCTTGTTTAAAGAGAACAAGAGCACAACCATCTAGTTATTCTCTTACTTTCTTCGATATACCATTCGCTCACATGAACAAAAAAAAAACAACAAGCAAACAAAAATGTGTATGCATCGCTGATAAATAACTATATGCACATATTCGATGTGTACATGAAAATTTATCCGAGCATTTTTACAATTTCGTACGTCATTCGCCGGCTATTGGATTCTAGAGGCTACAGCTCACAACCTGCTCCAAAGAATAACGAACCGCATCGACTCGAGTTGTAAGGATCAGAAACATATATACTTTATGGGTCTCAAATAAATTTTTCGATGCGTTAGAAATGGAATGACAAACTGATATATACCCTCTGCATAGTGGTGTGGTATCATAATATTTTTAATAAATAAAAAAATATCATTTCAATAAAAAAAAAAAAAAATAGGGAGTAAGCCTCTAGTGGGATAAAATACTTTCTTAACATATTTTTTTTTTATTAAAAACTCCTTTTTAATGTTTTTATACCCTATACCACTATGTGGTTTGGGTATAATGACTTTGTGCTGCTGTTTGTAACAACCAAAAATATTTGACCCAGACCCATCTTTAATTATACCGATCGAATCAGAATCACTTTTTGAGTTGATTTAACAATGTCCGTCCGTCCGTCCGTCCGTCCGTCTGTGTGTCCATGTAAACCTTGTAATCAAACTGCAGGTCGCAAATATGAATATATTTTGATGAAATGTGGTATATAAGCTTTTATCGGCCATGGGATGAACGCTATTGAAACTGGTGAAATTCGGTCCATGTTCAGACCTAGCCCCCATACAAATTACCCCTATGAAATCGACATAAATTGCCATAAGATCGAAATTGTCATATAGATCTTCCTCAAATTGGGTTTGTATGCGTTCATTACATCCATTAATGAGTAGTCCAAAAATGATCCCTTTGGCCCCATACAGACCTGCTTCCCGATATTCACTTAAATCTATTAAAAAACAAAAATATTGCACTGATTCTTCTCAAATTTTGTTTGTATATGTTTTAGCAAAATACAAGAGACGTTACCAACCATGGTCAGGATCGGTCCATTTTTGGACCTAGTCCTCATATAGATATAGCATCCGATATGAACTTTTTCATATCTGCAGCCAAAAAAATTTATAAAAATCCCACTCAAATTTGGTTTTTGCTTATTTTTTATGTCCAGTTAGTTGGGCCTAAGAGATAGGGTTTCCAAACGCATGGTATAGGGTATCGTATAGTCGGTCTAGACCGACTATAATTTTCTTACTTGTTCATCTTTGATTTTTAATTTTTAATTTTTAATTTTTAATTTTTAATTTTTAATTTTTAATTTTTAATTTTTAATTTTTAATTTTTAATTTTTAATTTTTAATTTTTAATTTTTAATTTTTAATTTTTAATTTTTAATTTTTAATTTTTAATTTTTAATTTTTAATTTTTAATTTTTAATTTTTAATTTTTAATTTTTAGTTTTAAATTTTTAACTTTTAATTTTTAATTTTTAATTTTTAATTTTTAATTTTTAATTTTTAATTTTTAATTTTTAATTTTTAATTTTTAATTTTTAATTTTTAATTTTTAATTTTTAATTTTTAATTTTTAATTTTTAATTTTTAATTTTTAATTTTTAATTTTTAATTTTTAATTTTTAATTTTTAATTTTTAATTTTTAATTTTTAATTTTTAATTTTTAATTTTTAATTTTTAATTTTTAATTTTTAATTTTTAATTTTTAATTTTAAATTTTTAATTTTTAATTTTTAATTTTTAATTTTTAATTTTTAATTTTTAATTTTTAATTTTTAATTTTTAATTTTTAATTTTTAATTTTTAATTTTTAATTTTTAATTTTTAATTTTTAATTTTTAATTTTTAATTTTTAATTTTTAATTTTTAATTTTTAATTTTTAATTTTTAATTTTTAATTTTTAATTTTTAATTTTTAATTTTTAATTTTTAATTTTTAATTTTTAATTTTTAATTTTTAATTTTTAATTTTTAATTTTTAATTTTTAATTTTTAATTTTTAATTTTTAATTTTTAATTTTTAATTTTTAATTTTTAATTTCTAATTTTTAATTTTTAATTCTTAATTTTTAATTCTTAATTTTTAATTTTTAATTTTTAATTTTTAATTTTTAATTTTTAATTTTTAATTTTAATTTTTAATTTTTAATTTTTAATTTTTAATTTTTAATTTTTAATTTTTAAATTTTTAATTTTTAATTTTTAATTTTTCATTTTCCATTTTTCACTTTTCATTTTTCATTTTCCATTCTTCACTTTCCATTTTCCATTTATCATTTTTCTTTTTACATTTTCCATTTTTCATTTTTCATTTTTAGTTTTCCATTTTCCATTTTTAATTTTTCATTTTCCGTTTTCCATTTTCCATTTTTCATTTTTCATTTTCCATTTTCCATTTTCCATTTTTCATTTTTAATTTTTAATTTTCATTTTCCATTTTGCATTTATTATTTTCCATTTTCCATTTTTCATTTTCCATTTTCCTTTTTCCAATTTACAATTTTCATTTTTCATGTTCCAGTTTCCATTACTCATTATCCATTTTTAATTATTAATTTTTCATTTTCCATTTTCCATTTTCATTTTCCACTTTAATTTTTCATTTTCCATTTTTCATTTTTTAATTTTAATTTCTAATTTTGCATTTTCCATTTTTCATTTTTAATTTTTCATTTTTGATTTTCCATTTTTCATTTTTAATTTTTCATTTTTGATTTTTCATTTTCCATATTCCATTTTCCATTCTCCATTTTTCATTTTTCATTCTTAATTTTCATTTTCCATTTTTCATTTTCCAATTTTCAATTTTCATTTTTCATTTTTCATTTTTCATGTTCCATTTTCCATTTTTCATTATCCATTTTTAATTTTTAATTTTTCATTTTCCATTTTAAATTTTTCATTTTCCATTTTTATTTTCCACTTTTCATTTTTCAATTTTAATTTCTAATTTTGCATTTTCCATTTTTAATTTTTAATTTTTCATTTTCCATTTTTCAATTTTCATTTTCCATTCTTCACTTTCCATTTTCCATTTATCATTTTTCTTTTTTCATTTTTCATTTTTCCTTTTTCATGTTCCATTTTCCATTTTTCATTATCCATTTTTAATTTTTAATTTTTCATTTTCCATTTTAAATTTTTCATTTTCCATTTTCATTTTCCACTTTTCATTTTTAATTTTAATTTCTAATTTTGCATTTTCCATTTTCCATTTTTCATTTTTCATTTTCCACTTTTCATTTTTCATTTTCCATTTTTCATATTTCAATTTTAATTTCTAATTTTGCATTTTCCATTTTCCATTTTTCATTTTTCATTTTTCATTTTTCATTTTTCATTTTTCATTTTTCATTTTTCATTTTTCATTCCAAATTTTCATTTTCCATTTTGCATTTTTCATTTTCCATTTTTCATTTTCCATTTTTCATTTTTCATTTTCCACTTTTCATTTTTCATTTTCCGTTTTTCATATTTCAATTTTAATTTCTAATTTTGCATTTTCCATTTTCCATTTTTCATTTTTCATTTTCCATTTTGCATTTTTCATTTTCCATTTTCCATTTTTCATTTTCCATTTTCCATTTTCCAATTTTCAATTTTCATTTTTCATTTTCCATTTTTCATTTGTCATTTTCCACTTTTAATTTTTATTAATTTTTAATTTTTAATATTTAATTTTAATGATAAAAAAATATGTGGTAAAACTTGCTTAGGCCAATGTGACACGTGAAGTATTAATATACACACAACTGTAATGATTTCAACAATACGAAGAATTACAACATATATTTACAACATATCTTAAGAAAAACAACAAACACACTGAAAAATTTTATTTTTTCAAGAGTTTTTTCAAAGTTTCATTCATAGCTCGTGAACCCTGCGACCGATTTTGACGATTTTAAATAACAACTCCTCTGGGATGTTAGTAAACGATTTTATAAAAAAAAGAACGGTCTAGCTTAGATATTGACGGCGTGATCGTGATTTCGACAGACAGACGGACAGACGGTCATCGGTAAATCAATTTCCCTTGTTATAAGGAATAAGAAACTATATTTTTTTGGGGCCTCAGGAATTTATTTCGATGCGTTACAAACGGAATGACAAACCTATATATACCCTCTGCCACTGAGCTGTGGAGGGTATAACAACAACAAACAAAAAAATGTGTATGCATCGCTGATAAATAACTATATGCACATGTTCTGTTACGTTAAAACAGTTTTCTCTATTTTTAGTTTATATTAAAATTTATTGGAGCATTTTTCCAGCTTCGTACCTCATTCGTCGGCTATTGGGTCTAGAGGTTACAACTGACAACGTGCTCAAAATAGAAACAAACAATATGGTTCTAATTTTACCCTGGTAAATGGTTTATTTTGTGTATAACCGTGATTTCAACAGATGGACAGACAGACGGACATCGCTGTACCAACTCGAGTTATAGGGATTAAGAACATTTATACTTCATGCGGTTACAAATGGAATGACAAACTGATATATAACCTCTGCATAGTGGAGGGTATAAAAAGTAATATTTTAAACCCTATATCATAATATTTCTCGTAAATAAAAAAGAAATACCATTTCCTCTATTGGGGTAAAATACTTTCTTATTAAACTTTTTTTAATTTTTTTATTTATGTTTTTTTAAATATTTTTTATTAAAATTATTTGATGAAATTTCTTTTTACTCCTTTCAAAAAAAAATTTTTTTTTAATTAATTTTTTTTCCCAAACATATTTTTCATGTATTTTTTTAAATATTTCTTTTATCAAACAATAATTTACCAAATATTTGTTTGTTTGTTTTTTATTAAAGCTGAGTTTTTCACAATTTAATTTAAAAAAGCATAATAATATTTTCAAACATTTTTACTCTTGAAAAAATAAAAAAATAAGTTTTTTCATTAAAACAAATTCAAAGGTATTTTTTGATTAACTTTACACCCAAGCATCTTAAAAATGAAGGCATGTCAACCCCGATTTTAGAGCTCCCTGCGATTTATAAACGAAAAAGTGATGTACCTATTTAAATAACAATGAGTGTAGAAATTGTCTAAAGGCGCTTATTTGCTGTAAATCTCAATATGTATGAGTATGTACTTGTAATGTCTTTGATGAGTCTTTTTAATAGAACAAATATAGTTTTACAAATTTCCATAAATTGCTATAAATGCCAAGGAACCTCATTCAGTCGTTCTTTCAAATGTTGCTTATTCATAAGTCTTTAGGTGAAATACTTATAAATAAAAATAAAAATAAATATGAATATGGTTGCTGGTTGCTGGTTGTTTGTTGGTGTATTGATGGCTGTCATAAATCGCCGTGTGTTAACGCCTGATGCTGTTCGTTTCCATATGCAGGCACTATTCTTCATTTGTTTATCTTATTGTTGTTGGTTTTTTTTTTACTGGGGATCTATATAAATGACATATTGAAGGGTTATGGCATGTATGGGTTAAAATATTTGTATATATGGATGGATATGCCTGAATACTTAGATGATGATCGTTTGTTCGTACGTATTGTTGGTGTGGAGTCAATGAGTTTGTGTGTTTATGAGGCATTGTTAAGTATTTGTTTATTTATTGAAGGCGTTGTGGTGCGAGATGTGCGACAATTCCAGTTAATAGTGCTGACAATAATCATCAACAATGTACGTCTTCGATTTCATTGAGTGAAAGTTAAGGTGTTGACATAACATTGACAACTGCATATTCAGTTTCGATAATGAAAATATTTGCTTAGCTACATTATATATTGACATTGATTTAGATTTATAAGAACATCTTTGGATATCTAAAAGGATTTTAATTAATTTAACGAATGATTTTTAAAAGTTTGTCGCTTAAATTGTTTTAGTGAATGACGGTCTTTTATTACAAAAAAATTCTTGTTTTCTTTTTTGCTTAATCTAAAATACAACTGGAGAATGTTTTTTGAATGTAAGAATGTTTAAGAATTGTAGATCTGTTCTATCTTTATAATAAGATAAACAGATAAAAACTATTTTGGCGGCTTGTTTTCTTCTCAAAGTACTACTTGTTGTTGTTTTAGGTTTCTACTTATGTGTATGTTCAACATTTGTACAACGGAGTACATACATATGTTGGAATTGTTAGATTATCAAATCTTTTTGAAAAGAAAAAGAAACAAACAGAAATTCTTAAGTAGATAACGAGTTTCATTAATTAAAATATTGTAAGTATTTTATTCACAATGGCAACTTTATTTAAGAGAAGTTAAAACATGGGAATTAAATAAGTTTTGTTAAAAATTTTAATTATAGTTTTATAAATATATTTTTATAAGGGATGCTACAATAATGTTGTTGCTATAATTTCATAGCCTAGGAAAGCATTCCTAGAAGTTGAAAAAAATTTTAGAGTTATGCTGCAAAATTTCTCCAATTAATTTTGTTCAACAACGAAAAAAACAAGTAAGTGGTAAAATCGACAGTGCCGAATCTTTGATGCTCTCCACATGCGTTTTAAATACACTATTATTGAACACTAGGAAATCAAAAAGACTTACAATAACAACAAACATATAAAAATATTTAAGCATCGTTGATACTTATCTATATGAACATGTTCTGCATTTTCGTACTTTAGTCCTCAGCTATTGGGTATAGGGGATCCAAATTCTCTACCAAACTGCTGCAGACTACGACGAACACTTTAAGCGGTGTGGCCTGCTCTACTTATTTCGGATAGGAGATCGTTTTCAATTTTCAACAGACAAATGAACAGACATACGAGTATCGAACCGTCGACTTCTCCTTTTATAAGAATCAAGAATACATGTAGTTTATGGGGTCTCCGGAATTTATTTCAATGAGTTAAGAATGGATCAACAACCTGATGCATACCCTCTGCACAGTGGTGTGGAGGGTAATCAAATCGTCAAGTGTTGTTTTGGCGAAATCGGTTTAAAAATCATCGTAGTCTAGAGCTTATTATGGAAAATAAACTTATAAAAATTTCGTAAAGTAATATCGGTCCACTACAGCATCCTGAGTTTTGAACAAATAAACTTTTTTAATTGTAGTCGTGGCCTTAAGACATGCGGTGTAGGCTCGGCCTTAGGCCGTATGATGTAGCGTTATGTCTTGCACGCCATCTGTCGCGAGAACAATATATAATTTTGACATACATAATAACATATAATATTGTAATATCGAACTGACAATTAGTCAAGCTCACTTCCCTTTCTGTTTCCAGCGGCATGGTTGCTTGACGTATCGATTTCCATCGTGAAAATAACCCAATAAAATAATTAATAAGGAACCTACCGACAACAATTCTGAGGACAGGATAAAATAAGGAAAAGTATTTTTTTTTTGCTCCTAAATTATATGCAACTGGCACACTGAGCCGCGTAACCAAACACGATATGCTCCTGGTGCTTGAACACAACGGCGTCGCTGTATCGCCGAGTGCCACAATGTCGCAATTCGCGACTTGTTTGAAAACCTGCCGTTGGCGCAACAATCGAGTGGCGAGTTGGATACTAATGGCACTTCCACACAACTTGCTGTTTCGATTGCTAAAAATTCTATGCCTGAAGCTGATGTCCAGATGCCTACCACTTCTGATCCGATATGCACTGCTGCTGTTCCAAAAACTATGTCTCTTACTGCTGTCCCGATGTCTGCTGCTGATATCCTGATGAATGCCACCCCAAGTGACGCTGATGCAAAGGCTGAAGCGCAAATCGCTCAATTGCGTGCTTTGTTACTGTTGCAGCGAGAAGCTGCTGACTTACGTCAAAATGGCCGTCCTTCTGTATCAAATGTGCGCATAGACATTAGTGTCATAGATTTGATGGTGCAGAAGTTTAGTGGCGATGACAATTATGACGTGCGCAAGTGGACTGATGACCTGGAAGATGCATTTACTATACTTCAGTTCGACGATCAAACCCTATTGATTGCTACGCGCTGCCTACTAGAGGGAACGGCAAAAATTTTTGTCAGAACCATATCCACTCACAACTATGAAATGCTCTGAACTGTCGCAAATATTATGCACACGAAATTTATACTCAACTGCATATACGACAGCTGAAACATGCGGAAAGTGAGTGTTCACCGTTTTGTAATCGAAATGCAAGAAATCGCAGCTAGGGCTAAAATCGCTGAAGATGAGCTGGTCGATATAATTATTGGTGGAAGTATCCTTGGCCTTGGTAACTCCACAAATAGTGCGCTTATGACTTTGGTAGCCCTCCGCTCGCCGTACGCCTTCCTTTTAAATCCACTGCTGTCACTGCATTCAGCACTGCTACAAAAAAGAAACAACTCCACCAGCTAATGCCACACAACTCAGCCAATTTTCGGATAATCACTTATCTACAACTTACATGGGCGATTCGTCCGTTCGCTGCTTTAATTGTGCCAGTTATTGACACTATCAAAGTGCATGGCCGAGGTCCAAGCGACCTGATGGCTCTTTCTTACGATGTGGACAGCTTGACCATATTTATCGCAATTGCCCATATCGTCCGGCTCAATAGATGAAATTAGTGTGTCTTTGGGATGTTTCTACCTTAAGAATGCGAAGTTGAAAATATTTTTTCTCTTCTTAATTCGGGTAGTCCTAGATGTTTCGTGCAGCGATACAACATAAAATGAAAACCCTTGATTAAAACTACATATCGCGGCATAGGCAACAAACAGCTGATGTCTTATGGCAGAGTAGAGATCGAAGATGGGAACAGAGATGGGAATAGGAGCATGGTAGGTTCGGGTGATCTTCGTATTCACCTAATACTCATGCAATTAATAAGCAATGATAATAATTGTGAAACGGGATATGATTCCATTAACCATTAATATTTTCATGGACAGTATTACTGCCTTCAGAGCATTAGAATCGAGGACAGTGAGGTCAGCGCCCCGGTAGGTGAGTAGGTAGCGTGCTCACCTACCATGCGGGGGTCGTGGGTTCGATTCCCATCAGAGGCTTTGGTCTGTCGCTGCAAAAAAAAAATGAACACACTACTCCCTCTTTCCTCCTTCCTATATCTATATCTTTCCTGACATCAACACAATGCACTGCATCTGTAGGGGGCATCCCCTGAGTGTTGATTAATAAAAAAACAAAAAAAAAATGTAAGTGAATATTTGGGGTCTCTCTATCGAATCCAGGGAGTCATGTGGCCTGGAAAATATCCTTGGTCACACAGCACAATCCTCTGGACAGTGGTCGGCCACAGACTGATCGGTGACGAACTTTTAAAATTAGCACACCTTCCAGTAAATACAGATACCAGTCTATCATCTATTCTAATGATTCGTAGATTTCCTGGTGGATTAAGTATTTTTCAGGCCGAGATTCACTCAATGCACTTAGAACCCAAAAAAAAAGGAACGTGTTAAGGATTAATATTTACGTGGACAGTTTTGCTACTCTCAAAGCACAACCATCGAGAACGTGAGTTCAAAATATGTATTGGACATAACTTGACAACATACCTTGAGACTATTCTAATGGGGTAGTGATGCGCAAGTTACAGCCTCTCCTACTCAACTGTCAACCTCACCTTCTCGTGGTGTTTCCTGTTTTCACAGGCGAGTCTCTGACGACCGAGTATGGGCGGTATATCCCCAATAACCGCGCGGATTAAATAACTGTCGCAAATAGCAGGCCTGTAGGCACAAAGATGGCAGCCCCATCAACAGGATTGGTCGTGTTAGGCTGATAACCTGATGCATCTGAAATTAAAAATCATTCTCAGTACAACTACAAGAAATCTACGATCTGGAAATTCGATGACGACTATATGCTTTGAAAAAGGACTACGATTTGGAACATGGAATGTAAATACGCGACATGACCATAGAAGCGGAAAATGCAGCTAAGGCTCATAACATGAAAGACCTATTTGTTATTACAAAGAAAATTGCCGGCACTGGTAACAAACGCGCATTACCAGTGAAGTCCTCTGATGGAACGGTAATAACCAACGTCGATGAACAGTTGAAGCGTTGGAGAGAACACTTCATGAATGTTTTAAATATTCAAACCGAAAATGTGACCGTTACAAGAAACAATAACGGTACCACTCTGCCCATTAGAACGGATCCTCCTTCAAGGGATGAAGTGATTGACGCCATTAGAACTCTAAAAAATGGCAAAGCAGCAGGAATAGATAACATAACAGCTGAAGTTCTTAAAACTGACACCGAACTATTTGCAAACATATTACAACCACTCTTCGTACAAATATGGAATTCCGAAACGTTTCCTTCTGACTTGACAAGTGGCAGTGTAAAACTGCGGAAGAA
The DNA here is from genome assembly GCA_963682025.1 of Cordilura impudica. NCBI lineage: Eukaryota > Metazoa > Arthropoda > Insecta > Diptera > Scathophagidae > Cordilura > Cordilura impudica. The sequence goes on from OY821519.1 coordinate 238,280,980, forward strand.
AGGTGATGCAACGGATTGCAACAATTGGCGTGGTATTACGATTCTCTGCACGGTGATGAAAATCTTCATGAAAATAATTCTGGAACGAATGATTCATCAAGTAGACGTACTGTTGCGAAAAGAGCAAGCAGGTTTCAGAAGTGGCAGATCATGTGTTGATTAGATAAATACGCTTCGAATCATTATAGAGCAATCTGTTGAAATGCGGTCATCCCTATACCTTCTTTTTGGGGACTACGCAAAAGCATTTGACTCCATCCACAGAGAGTGCATTTGGGCTGAATTGGAGAACATAGGTGTGCCTAACAAAATCATTTCTATAATCAAAAACAGTTATGAGAATTTTAAATGCACGGTTCTACATGAAGGAAAGAGTCCGGGCCTTTTCAGACAATTTCTTGGGTTAGACAAGGCTGTTTGTTATCGCCACTACTGTTTCTGATCGTTATAGATGCAGTAACTAATCGTGCGAATGAGAACAAAGCGCGTGGCATTGTGTGGAATCCTTTAGAACCTGGTTCTCGACTGGAGGGCCTAGATTATGCTGACGACAAATGTGAGCTCTCCCACAGGTTTATTGATATGCAAAGCAAACTTAAAGACCTGGAACTTGAATCCTCCAAAGTTGGGCTTAAGATAAATGTAGGAAAAACCAAAAAAAATGCAGATAAACACAACGTCATCAAATTGAACATGTTGAGGAGTTTACTTACCTTGGAAGTATAATATTTGAAAATGGTGGTACCCTAAAAGATGTGCAAAATGGAGTAAAGAAGGCGCTGGGCTCATACACTCAATTTCACAAGGTATGGAGCTCAAAAGACTACAGCCTAGCACGAAAATCCGTTTGTATAAAGCTTGTGTCCTTTCTGTCCTGCTCTACGGATGTGAAACATGGTTTGTAACGGAGTCAATATAAAACAAACTGCGCGCTTTTGTCAATAGATGTCTTCGCAGAATCCTTAGGGCGTTCTGGCCCAATAGAGAAACAAACGAAGAACTCTGAGCGAGCACGGATATGTACGACATAAATGTGGAAGTTCGGCGGAGGAAGTTTGGATGGACAAGACATACACTTCGTAAGCCATCGGACGAAGTATGTCACCAAGCTTTGGTATACAACCCCCAGGGAAGTAGAAGAGTAGGAAGACCAAGAACCACCTGGCGAAGATCAACATTGGGTGAAATAAACAGGCTTGAACAAAATGGTCTTGAAGCAGACGGTCCTGGACGAAGATACAAAAATATTGGGGAAGTCAAAGAAGTTGCTGAACGAAGAGATAGATGAAGTAATGTTGTAGACAACCTATGCCCAGTATAGAGGCGGCTCGTAATCGAAAGACGACGGGCGAGGTTATATTATATATTATTATACCTTGAGACTAATATGGGTTCCAGAAGATAGTAGGACGAGAAACGGTTTGGCTGACTGATGAACAATTGAAACTGTTATTTGAATCCCTGTTTCTAAGCTGTTCGACATTATCTGGGAGACAGCTGACCTTAAATCTAAAATATCCACTCCTTAGATTTTGTAGAGGATGAATCAGCTGATTAATAGAAAAGCTCACCGGACACTGTGTAATACAGCAGATGGCCGAACACATCAGAGTTCTAGCAGCTGACTTCTGTAGGAGCTATATGTGAACGAGGAGTGTCAGTGAAACATCTACTATGTTAGTATTCAGGACTAAGGGTAAAGCGTAATTTGATTATCTGTACTCCATAGCAGATATTCCACTGAGCGTTCTTGTGGACTTCATACAAAGATCCGGGTATTTCGAGGCATGAACAAAGCGAACGATCTTAAATTTTTCATTTCCTTTTCGGAAGACTTTCCTTCTTCTAAAAAGTATCTGAATGGATTCCTTTCTATCTCAAGCCAGTTACTATGTTATATTTCCAAACCTAACTAAATGACTCGTCGGAAAGAGATTTATCTCTAAAGATGGAATCATAAAGCAATGAAAGAAATTCTATCATTTAAAAGGGAGAAACTTTAGACAAAGTGTATTTTGGTAAAAAAAAAACCATTTAAGGTGATTTCCGTATTTCTAAGACGTTGGTTTTGAACCTGCATCTTATCTTTTCTTAGGCTGTAAACAAATTTATCCATAACTTTGGCCTTTTGCTAAAGAAGATGTGTGGCTTTCTACAATAAGCTGTGAATTTTTTCCATACAAATTTTAAATATATCTTTCATATTTAATTATAACCTAAAAGTTTTTATGGTAGCCAGCATACAAATGTGACATTTTTATTGTCGTCTCTATCGAGGTGTAAAATCTGGGATTTGCAAAACAAAACAACAAAAAAAATGGCAAATTTTCTCACAGAACAGAGGATCTGGGAGTTTAAACTATAAATATGCAGATGAAGCTAGTTAAACTGGGATTTAAAGTTGTTGATTAAGTGTTTAAATAATACTACCAACAACAATATACAATGGCAGCAACAGATAGAGCAACATTAGCAATACTGAGCAACATTAACCAGCAGCACTTAACAAAGGAAAACAATAACTCTTTTTAACAATTGCCACTACTTAAGGTGCTGCTTTATATGTTTAAGTTAAAGTTTATTATTTTATTTTGTTTTTTGTGATTTTTTTTTTTTAATGTCTGTTTGTTATTTTAAAGTACGGATTTGGTTGAGTGGTTTTAAGTGCTGACACACCAACAGTATATTGTTGTATATCTGTCTGACTAACTCCATGCAACATGTGTTTTTTTACATTGTTATAACAACAGTTTTTTGTTTTTCTATTTGTTAAATATATATATTTTTTTTTTTGATTTTTAGAATTTTTAGCTACAAATCTGAACGACAAAAATGTCTTCAAATGTCTACATTTATGCGAATAGATTAAGATTTGATAACTTAACAATACAACTGTTGTTAAACACATACACACTTATACCAGAAAAAAAAAAACAAATTATCAAACTCATACATTTTTACTTTTAGTTAAAACAGACCAAAATAAAGAAAATAAAAACGCAGATCTTAGAGATTTGGCAACAGTTTGGTTTATAGCCTGATGGGTCATAAATACCAAAAGTAGTGAAACGGAAAAAGGTGTGTTTGAAAAGGGGTCTTAAAAGTTACAGCAACAACAACAAAAAAAAAACACATACGAAAAACCTTCAAAAACCAAGACGTTTGCTTTTTGCCTGGAATATGCTAAATAAGACTGACGGACGGGCGGACGGACGGACGGATGGATGGACGAATAAATTAAATGACTTTAAAATAAAATTTAATTAAATTGAAATTTCTGTTACTGGACATTTGTTTCAGCTGAAATTTATTTAATGTCACAAAAACAACACGAAGAACATGTTAACCCAAAATAAAATTAACAAACAGTAAAGGGTTAATGCATTTGAAAGTAGCAATTAAGAAAAGCAATGCAAAACCCTATAAAAAGGTATAGAATAATTGTTAGCCTCTATTCCAAATTTAGGCCTAATTTAAAATAAAATTGAATTAAAGGTTACAGTGACATATGATATAATATTATTTGTGAAAGGTCAAAGTTCATGATCATATAATGAAAAAAATATATAAAAAAGAGTTCGCTGAAGTAGTTTAGAATAAATGCGTTTATCATCAAAACTTGTTACTCTAATGCTCTATATAATGTCTCTCTTATAAAAAAGATATGTATTAAATTTTTATCTGCAAAACGTCAAAGGTCATATCACATGATGAATTTTTATACCCTATACCACTATGTGGTTTGGGTATAATGACTTTGTGCTGCTGTTTGTAACAACCAAAAATATTTGACCTAGACCCATCTTTAATTATACCGATCGAATCAGAATCACTTTCTGAGTTGATTTAACAATGTCCGTCCGTCCGTCCGTCCGTCCGTCTGTGTGTCCATGTAAAGTTTGTAATCAAACTGCAGGTCGCAAATATGAATATATTTTGATGAAATTTGGTATATAAGCTTTTATCGGCCATGGGATGAACGCTATTGAAATTGGTGAGAATCGATCCATGTTCAGACCTAGCCCCCATACAAATTACCCATATGAAATCGACATAAATTGCCATAAGATCCAAATTGTCATATAGATCTTACTCAAATTGGGTTTGTATGCGTTCATTACATCCACTAATGAGTAGTCCAAAAATGATCCCTTTGACCCCGTATAGAGCTGCTTCCCGATCTTCACTTAAATCTATTAAAAAACAAAAATATTGCACTGATTCTTCTCAAATTTTGTTTGTACATATTTTTGCAAAATACAAGAGACTTTCCCAAACATGATCAGGATCGGTCCATTTTTGGACCTAGTCCCTTTATAGATATAGCATCCGATATGAACTTTTTCATATCTGCGGCCAAAAAAATTAATAAAAATCCCACTCAAATTTGGTTTTTGCTTATTTTCTATATCCAGTTAGTTGGGCCTAAGAGATAGGGTTTCTAAACGCATGGTATAGGGTATCGTATAGTCGGTCTAGACCGACTATAATTTTCTTACTTGTTTTTTTTTTTAATTTTTTTATAAATGTTGTTGCGGAATACATTTTTTAATATTTGTATTCAACATTCTGCATGTCGAAAAAAAATCAAAGGCTTCACTTTATTTCGTGACCTAGGAATCAAACTGTAAAATTAGTTTTTTATCTTAAAATGGTGGTTTCCTTCAAAAAGGTTTTTTTTTAAATTTTCCACTTAGTTGGTGCTTTTATGGAACTAGCTCATTGTTTGGCGGTCTCCATCTTTTGCGGTGTCGCACATTGGGTTGAAATGTGTCCAAAGTGGCGCTTAATTGAAATTTTAGAATTAAGTTTTTGCCATAACGATTGGTATCGAATAAAACTAGATAAAATTCTACAACACTATTTAAAATTTGAACCATCTAAGTTGTTTACTTCATTCGTAGTGAGCTATCAAAGTTAGCTAATTATTGCTGTTTTCTTAAAAAATGAAAAAATTGAAATTTGATAAAAAGCAGTGTTTATTTTTTTAAATTTAAAATTAGTAAAGTTAAACTTTTATGATGGAACCTTCAACTTAAGGTATTTAAGTGTACAAAAAATGACTTTGTGTTTATAAAAATATGTGTGGAAATATTTTTAATATTTTTTCAAAAAAAACTCTAAAATCGGGGTATTTTCCATATATGATGGACCAGAAGTAACAAAGTAGTAAAGTGGCGGCTTTGAAGTTGTGTTTTTTGAAAAGTATGGGATTTCTTCTTGATAGTACAAACAAAAAAGTTGCCTTTTTTGCCCCGTTTTAAGATGTTAATAATTTTATGTAAAAAGTCTTGTTTTCAAAATTCCTTTATTTACCATACCCACAGTGTTTTCGTTGTTACTATTGTCTTACTCTCAATCTTAGCTATTTTCGTTGTTGTTGATATTATTGTCAATATATTTTGATATTTAATAGAGATGGCTGCGTGAGGGGCGTTTGATCACCTATGTTCACGAGGGTGACCAATTTACCAGAAAAGAATAAAAATTATCACTCAATTCCAACGAAAAACAAGTAAGAAAATTATAGTCGGTCCAGACCGACCATATGATACCCTATACCATGGTTTAGAGACCCTACCTTTCGGTCCAACTAATTCGATATAGAAAATAAGCATAAACCAAATTTGAGTGGCATTGTTATTAACTTTTTTTGCTGCAAATATGAAAAAGTTCATATCGGGTGCTATATTTATATGGAGACTAGGTCGAAAAATGGACCGATCTTGACCATATTTTGTAAAGTCACTTATACTTTGAAAAAATATATACAAACCAAATTTGAGAAAAATCTGTGCAATATTTTTGTTTTTTGATAGATTTAAGTAAAGATCGAGAAGCAGCTCTATATGGGGCCTATGACTAAGAATTGTCCAATAGGGATTATACTTGGACTACTGATTAAGTGATGTAATAAACATATACAAACCCAATTTGATCTATATTATAATTTGGATCTTAAGGCACTTCATGTCGGTTTCATAGGGGTCATTTGTATGGGGGCTAGGTCTGAACATGGACCAAATTTCACAAATTTCAACAGCGTTCATCCTATGGCCAAATTTCATCAAAATATATTCAAATTTGCGACCTGTAGTTTGATTACAAGCTTTACATGAACACACAGACGGACGGACGGACGGACGGACAGACGGACATTGATAAATCGACTCAGAAAGTGATTCTGAGTCGATCGGTATAATAATCTGTGCAATATTTTTGTTTTTTGATAGATTTAAGTGAAGATCGGGAAGCAGCTCTATATTGGGCCTATGAATTAGAGTTGTCCCATATAGATCATTTTGGGACTACTGATTAATGGATGTAATAAACACATACAAACCCAATTTGAATAAGATTTATATAATTTGTATCTTATGGCAATTTAAGTCGATTTCATAGGGGCCATTTGTATGAGGGCTAGGTCTGAACATGGACCGATTCCCACTAATTTGAATAGCGTTCATCCCATGGCCGATAAAAGATCAAATATCAAATTTCGTCAAAATATATTCATATTTGCGACCTGCAGTTTGATTACAAGCTTTACATGGACACACAGACGGACGGACGGACGGACGGACGGACATCGTTAAATCGAATCAGATAGTGATTCTGATACGATCGGTATAATAAAAGATGGGTCTAGGTCAAATATTTTTGGTAGTTACAAACAGCAGCACAAAGTCATTATACCCAAACCACATAGTGGTATAGGGTATAAATAGGACTTTTTAATATTTTACCAAATTCACGTGATGGTTTTACATCTTATACTAATTTTCCCGTGCTGACTATCGTAATTATACCCTATACCACTATGTGGTTTGGGTATAATGACTTTGTGCTGCTGTTTGTAACAACCAAAAATATTTGACCTAGACCCATCTTTAATTATACCGTTCGAATCAGAATCACTTTCTGAGTTGATTTAACAATGTCCGTCCGTCCGTCCGTCCGTCCGTCCGTCCGTCCGTCTGTGTGTCCATGTAAAGCTTGTAATCAAACTGCAGGTCGCAAATATGAATATATTTTGATGAAATTTGGTATATAAGCTTTTATCGGCCATGGGATGAACGCTATTGAAATTGGTGAGAATCGGTCCATGTTCAGACCTAGCCCCCATACAAATTACCCATATGAAATCGACATAAATTGCCATAAGATCCAAATTGTCATATAGATCTTACTCAAATTGGGTTTGTATGCGTTCATTACATCCACTAATGAGTAGTCCAAAAATGATCCCTTTGACCCCACATAGAGCTGCTTCCCGATCTTCACTTAAATCTATTAAAAAACAAAAATATTGCACTGATTCTTCTCAAATTTTGTTTGTATATATTTTTGCAAAATACAAGAGTCTTTACCAAACATGATCAGGATCGGTCCATTTTTGGACCTAGTCCCTTTATAGATATAGCATCCGATATGAACTTTTTCATATCTGCAGCCGAAAAAATTAATAAAAATCGCACTCAAATTTGGTTTACTTATTTTCTATATCCAGTTAGTTGGGCCTAGGAGATAGGGTTTCTAAACGCATGGTATAGGGTATCGTATAGTCGGTCTAGACCGACTATAATTTTCTTACTTGTTATGTTTTGTTTTACAGTGGTATTTTTTGCTGTTTAAAATATGTAGTTTTTGTAAAGTGCGTATTGTGTTTTGCTGCAAAACTTTTGCATTAAATAAAGTAATCGGTATAAGGGAATTGGAAAACCGATTCAACAGTTATATTAAATAAGAACAAATTTAATATTTTTAGAAATAAGCCCCAAAACTATTTCTATATTGCGCCTACAACTATAAAACTTTATGAGAAATACCGCTTTAAATGATTGGAAGGATAAAATCAATTTTCTTAAAATGAAAACCATTAAGCGTATATACCCCAGCAATATGAGTTTTTTCAACCAAACGTTTGATAATTTTATTAAACAGTTTAGATCTCGATATAGTAAATGTAAAAGGTACCATGATCGTTTTTTGGAATTAAATACTGAATGGCTAAATGCTTCTATCTCATTTGTTCCTCCACCAAATAATCGAGGTCGCAAGAAACTTTCATTCGAAGATTGCAGTGGGAAAACTAAATCTAAGAAAAGTAGAAGCATAAGAGATAGTATTTCATTGCCAGTTTTGACTCATGCTACACAAATGAGTTTAAGAGCTTCTGGTAATGTTGAGGCAGCAAAGCTAGTTAAAGAAATAACAACGTCAACACCTACAAAGGCTGCAAAATATAGAAAAAGCTTTAAGCGGGCTAAACCAAAACAACTAAGTGCAGAAGAAGCACTAAGCGTTTTAATAGAAGCAAAATTAACTCGACATAGTTATAATATTATAAGAAGGGTGGCTCCGGAAAAATTTCATACGTATACTAAAGTCGAACAAGCAAAACAAAGGTGTTATCCCAAACGAGATCAAGTTAAATTTTGTGAAACTTCAGCACAAGTTAGTCTCCAAAGACTTTTAAATCACACGGTTGAAGGACTAGTTATACCGCCAAAATGTTATGATATTTTAACAGAAAAAAAATTTATCAAACTTAACCTTGTTTTCAAAGTGGGGTTTTGATGGAAGCTCCGGACATAGTTCGTACACACAGGCTTTTTATAGTTCTAATGCAAGCGACTATTCAGTGTTTATAACATCCATCGTACCACTTAAACTTGTTAGTGGAAATGAAGTAGTTTGGAAAAATCCTCGTCCTTCATCAACAAGATTTTGTAGGCCTTTAAAGATAGAATACACCAAAGAAACAACAAGTGTATCTAATTTAGAAAAAATTAGGGCCGAGGATGAAAAACAAAATCTTGAAGAAACGTTAGTTTTAGTTGGAGAAAATTCCTTAAAGGTTCATCACGATTTGTTTTTAGTAATGATAGATGGAAAAGTGTGCAACGCAATAACGGGTACGAATTCCACGCAAAAGTGTTATGTATGTGACGCTACAAGTAAGATGTTCAACTTAGTTGACAGCATGATTATTACGGAAGTTAGAACAGACACTTTAAAGTTTGGGCTATCAATACTAGACGGGTGGATTCGATTTTTTGAGTGCCTTCTCCACTTATCGTATAAAATTCCAATTAAAAAATGGCAAGCACGATCAGATGAGGACAAAAAAAATTGTTGCTGAAACAAAACTACAAATTCAGAAAGAGTTTCGTGAAAGAACAGGTTTAATTGTTGACCAGCCAAAGCGGGGCTTTGGTTAACTCTAACGATGGAAACACCGCTAGACATTTTTTTAAAAAATGCTGAGATATCAGCTGAAATAACAGAAGTGGACCTAACACTAATTAAAAAAATGCACACAATACTAATTGTTGTTTCATGTGGTCACGAGATTAATTTGGAAAGTTTTCGTAATTTCGCTCACAACACAGCAAAGTACTTTGTTGAAATATATCCCTGGTTTTGCATGCCTTCCACATTACATAAATTTTTAGTTCACGGCCCGGAAATAGTACAACATGCGCTTTTACCAATAGGAGAATTATCAGAAGAAGCTCAAGAAGCAAGGAATAAAGACTTTAAAAACTACAGAGAGCACGCATTTTGCTCGAAAATGCCGCCGGGAAAAGTCGAATGAAGATATTTTTAACTTATCAGGCAAACTTCAACCAGTTACATCTCATTCTAAAACCCATTATTTGGTAATGTTTGTTTTTCCTGGGTTTCTTCAAAAAGCAATTTTCTTAAAAAAGTACGTTAAAAGGTACATTTTGTCAAAATTCTTAGAGAAGTGTTTTTTTTTTCTTAAAAAAGTACTTTTCTTAAACTTTTTCTTAAAAAATTAGCTTTTCTTAAATAGTTGCTTTTTTGAAAAACAACAATGCTTTAAAAAAAAACTACTTTAAAAAAATACTTTTTTTGAAAGCACCCTTTTCTAAAAAAGTACCTCGAGAAAGTAAATTTTCATAAGGAAGTGCCTTTTCTGAAAGAAGTACTCTTTTTTTAAAACAAGTACCTTTTCTTAAAAAGTACCTTTTATCAAAAAGTACATTTTCATAAAAATTTATTTTTTGAATAACTTTTTTTTAAAAATTTACGTTTTCTGCAAAAATGAAATTTCCTTAAACAAGTAAACTAAAAAAAAACGCATTTTCTTAAAATATGTACAGTTTCATAAAAAAGTACATTTTCTTCAAAAGAACCCTTTCTTAAGGACAACTACTTCTTACAAAAATACCTTTTATTAAAGAAATGTCTGATCTAAAGAAAGTGAACTTTCAAAAAAAAAAAAAAGTGCCTTTTTAAAAAAATTATCTTTCTTTTAAGGTACCTTCTCTCACAGAAGTGCCTTTTCTAATATCTAGAAGTATCATTGCTTGCTATTAAGTTCAGACCCATTTATATCGAGCATTAGCAGGCAATATGAACAAAAAAAAAAAGAAAATTTATCGAAGTCAGAATTAGATCTACTAATATTACCAAAAATTCCTCAAGAAAATCGTGATGATGACAACAATGAGAGTGATAATAATGATGATGGTGATGATGATGATAATGATGATAATGATGATAATAATGATGATGATGATACAGATGACAGTAATTGTAATGATGATAAAGACTATGATAGTTCAAGTGATGAATAAGAAATAGAGAATATTCAAATAAATTACTTTAATTAAATAAAAAAAAAATAAAAATCCATTAAAAAACGTTAGAAGTTTTGTTTTTTTGCCTAATTAGAGTATTGTTAATACAAAAAAAAATATTATCTCGTTAATTGCACCCTTCCTTGAATTAATCACCATTTTAGCTATAATCGAACCCACTGTGTATCGGTTCTATCGTTAAAATATATTTAACGACATTATTCAGAATATTCAAGGCTAAAAGTTAGGTTTGACGTCACTTTTCAGACATATTGAAATTTTAATTTTGTTTCAATGGTGCGTGGTGAAGCATACATATATTTAAAAAATTCATAACTACACTGTATTCTTAATCGGACCGGTTTCTGGCATTTCAGACTTCATCAGCGATTTATTCCACATTTTGATAATTGTTATGCTATAATTGAATAGTTTCTATATGAAATTTTTTTTACTAAGGGCGCCCGTGAGGTTTGAACCAGCGTCTATCTCACATAATTCTAATTCTTTTTATTTTTCAGTAATAAAAGATTTTTTATGGCACATTTTTAAAATCAAACAGAAAGCGTTATCCATGTATCACTTATACCAAAAAAAAACTGCAAGCGCTCTGCTAATAAAGGGTGATTTTCTAGCTATTATATTTTTGGCAACACTGGTTTAAACAGCTGACGCACGTTTCGTGTTTTGTTTCGTTATCAAACATCTTCAGTTTGGTCTATAATTTTACCACGAATCGTCTTACAAACGAACAACGCTTGCAAGTTATTGAATTTTATAATCAAAATGCGTGCTCTGTTAAGAAAGTTCATCGCGCGCTTCTTCCATTTTATGGTCAGTTTAATCGACCCACTGAAGTGGCTATTCGGGCTATTGTGACTAAATTTCGCACCAAATTTACATTTTTGGACATTAAACCAGCAACACGTTTACGTAGAGTGCGAACTGAAGAAAATATCGCAGCTGTATCGGCCAGTGTTAATGATGACCATCAATTATCGATTCGTCGCTGTTCGCAGCAATTGGGCCTCTGTTACTCAACAACGTGGAACATTTTTTGCCCAAAATGCAAGAGCTTGACTTGCATGACTTGTGGATTCAACAAGACGGTGCCACATGTCACACAGCACGCGCAACAATGGATTATAGAGAGGCGAGTTCGGTGAACATTTTATTTCACGTTCGGGACCGGTCAATTGGCCGCCTAGATCGTGCGATTTAACGCCTTTAGACTATTTTTTGTGGGGCTATGTTAAAGCTCATGTCTATACAGACAATCCCGCTTCAATTGACGCAGACACCATTGAAGCATTTATTCGTGAGATACCGGCCGAAATGTTGGAAAGAGTATGCCAAAATTGGACTAAGCGGATGGACCATTTGAGGCGCAGTCACGGTCAACATTTTCATGAAATAATCCTCAAACATTAAATTATATGGACCGTACTATCGATTCAAATAAAGATTTCATGCATTTTTCTGAATTTTATGTGTTTTTTTTTTTTTGAAAACTTTCCTATAGCTCTTAAAAAATCACCCTTTATAAAAATATTTATTATTATTTATTAATTCAACTGGTTAATTTTTCATTTTTTATTTTTCATTTTTCATTTCTCATTTTAAATTTTTCATTTTTAATTAATTTTTTATACCCTATACCGCTATGTGGTTTGGGTATAATGACTTTGTGCTGCTGTTTGTAACAACCAAAAATATTTGACCTACATCCATCTTTAATTATACCGATCGAATCAGAATCACTATCTGATTCGATTTCACAATGTCCGTCCGTCCGTCCGTCCGTCCGTCCGTCCGTCCGTCCGTCTGTGTGTCCATGTAAACCTTGTAATCAAACTGCAGGACGCAAATATGAATATATTTTGGTGAAATTTAGTATATAAGCTTTTATCGGCCATGGGATGAACGATATTGAAATTGGTGAGAATCGGTCCATGTTCAGACCTAGCCCCCATACAAATTACCTATATGAAATCGACATAAATTACCATAAGATCCAAATTGTCATATAGATCTTACTCAAATTGGGTTTGTATGCGTTCATTACATCCATTAATGAGTAGTCCAAAAATGATACCTTTGACCCCATATAGAGCTGCTTCCCGATCTTCACTTAAATCTATTAAAAAACAAAAATATAGCACTGATTCTTCTCAAATTTTGTTTGTATATATTTTTGCAAAATACAAGAGACTTTACCAAACATGATCAGGATCGGTCCATTTTTGGACCAAGTCCCTATATAGATATAACATCCGATATGAACTTTTTCATATCTGAAGCCAAAAAAATTAATAAAAATCCCACTCAAATTTGGTTTTTGCTTATTTTCTATGTCCAGTTAGTTGGGCCTAAGAGATAGGGTTTTTAAACGCTTGGTATAGGGTATCGTATAGTCGGTCTAGACCGACTATAATTTTCTTACTTGTTTTTAATTAATTTTTTTTCTTTTTTCGTTTTTTAATTTTTCACTTTTCAGTTTCCATTATTTATTTTTTATTTTCCACTTTTAATTTGTCATTTTTATTTTTCATTTTTAATTTTATATTTTATATTTTTAATTTTTCTTTTTTAATTTTTTATTTTATTTTTTTATTTTTAGTTTTTTATTTTTCATTTTTCATGTTTCATTTTTTATTTTTCATTTTTTATTTTCCGTTTTTTATTTTTAATTTTTTTTTTCAACAGTGACAAAAAAGTTATTACATATCATAATTTTTTCACCAATACAATCATGTCACAACGATTTTGTTTTACGTCTTACATCTTACGCTGTTTTTGTGATTGTATTACATTCGGCAACATGTGAAACTCTCTCAGCTAAAATCCCAATTAGGAATGATGATCTGTCATTGAATAACAATTAACTTAGCTTAAAATAAGTCACAAATCATTTTATACAACATTTGCTTAATTTTTGTAAACTTTCTAATAAATTGACCTCAAACTGTACACACTCTCATATAATGAGATTTGACATTATGTGGAGGTAAAGCTTTCAAAAATAAAGGAAAAAAAATAAAACAAACAAATAAAAAATGTCTTTAAAACTCCTTTTGACCATTTGGCCAGTGAACAGACCAAGATCAAGAGCAACAGCAACAGCAACAACATAACTTTATGTTGCTGTTGTTTAGTTTTTGTTGTTGTTAGGCTAATGCAACAAATGGCTGGTGGGATTAACTTTATGGCAAAATTCGAATGCAATATCACAAACTACACGTACACTATTTACTATAGCAACAGCAACAGCAACATCTACAACAAAAACAACAATAACAACATTTGTAAGAACAACATCTACAGCACAACAACAAAAAAACATACATTTCGGAAAACTGCTTGTTCGAAACGTCGCCGAACATGTTTCGGCTTTTAGCGGTTTCTTTGACATTGTGGAACTCAAAAACAACAACAGAAAAATTAAATAAACAAACAAAAAAAAAAATAAGACAACAACAACGCGCCACGTTCTTCGTTAACAGCAGACGAAACAAGCATATTGAACATACTCGGTACACTACTAAACAACAATGCCATCAATTTCAATTCCAATAGCAACAACCATTAACAACAAGGTGCTACAGATCTCATCATTAAATAATTGTAATTTAAAGTTGAACATTTTACCAACACTTTATATTGACGATGACGACGACGACGACGACGACGACGACGACGCCGACGACAAAGCTGATGGTAATGATGACGATGTTGCATTTTCAAGCATTTGCAATATCATTGAAATTGAGCACTTTTTGAAAAAATCGTAAATTTTTACGATTCTCTTTACAATATTTGCTTAAATAAAAACAAATTAAATGTAAAATTTTATTATTTTGTTGTCAATTTTAATTGAAATTTTTTACAATCTTCTTTTTGTCTCTTATCTTAAGGAAGAGTAGTTCCTGAAGAAATTCTAAACATGACTTTCAAGAATTCTCTAAATTCTACTTTTTTTTGCTATAAAATAATTTGTTTCTTAAAAAACATCTTTTAGAAATTAGTCAACTTTTTACAGCACAAGAAATATCTTGGCATTGTATTGACTGTCTAATCAAATTAAAGTATTGACACGTTAATACACTTAACGTAAAATTAAAAGGATGTGATCAATGCCTGGAAGGAAATTGTCGCTGCTGTTATTTGATACATGTTTGCGTGGTAGGGGGATTCACTTCTATAGGACTTTCTCATTTGGGGCTTGTATAAATTATAACGGGCAAATTAATTCTGTTTCACCATGAAGTCGGCGGTTTTATTGACAGTATTTTTAGTATTTCTTAATACTACACAAAGAAGACAGATTCGTCATGGCTACCAAATTTATTGTTAAGCGAATTTCGAATTGATTACGATTTAAAAATATTGACTTAACATTAAATATTCTATTACAATAGAAACTGGTTAGTTGCTATAAAGTTGCTGCTGATAAAATCGAAATTTCAATTGATACACTTTAGATCAATTCCGTGTAATTCTGTATTTATATATTCACTAACAATAAATTTCCTTATAAATTTCACTAAGAAACTAAGCAAAAATATCAGCAGAAACGTTTGTGTCCAAAAACCATTTTTAACCAAAACTAAGCTTGTTGTGCAATCTGACTATGAAACAAACAAAAAACAAACAAAAAATGTTACAACAAAGTGATAAAAAGAATATTTTGAAAGACAAAATAAAATTGTCGGTTAAATTTTTTTATAATGGAAAAATATTTTGTCTCAAAAAAGCCAAATTGTCACGAAAAAAAACTCCAAATAAAAGCTGGAAAAAAATATGAAAAAAAATTTTTTTTTAATTAATTCCAAACCAAAAATTTACAACGTAAATAAGATTTTATGGAAAAAAATCTTAAATAAAAATTCACAAAAAAATAAATAGAGTTAAGAAAGAGTTTAAGGAAAGGGACCTTTTTTAGGAAAGGGACTTTTTTTAAGAAAAGGGACTTTTTGAAAAAATATATACTTTTTCAAGAAAACGTAGTTTTTAAGAAAAGTACTATTTAAGAAAGTGTACTTAATTAAGTAAATGTATGTTTTGAGGAAAAGGTACTTGTTTAAGAAGAGGTAATTTGCGAGAAAAAGTACATTTAAAAAAAAAGCCATATTTTATCGAAATAGGTGCTTTTTTAGGAAAGGTACTTTTTCCAGAGGAACCATTTCTAAGAAAAGGTAATTTATTAAGAAATGATACTTTTCTAAGAAACAGTGCTTTTTTAGACCTTTTGCTAAATATAAAAGGCAATTTTTAAAGATAAGATAATTTTTAAGAAAATCTACTTTTTTAGAGGTAAAAAAAGGTGCTTTTCTAAGAAGGTCACTTTTTTTTAACAAAAGGTACCCCTAGGTTAGGTTAGGTTAGAAATGGCTGCTAATCCAAAGTAAAAGCACATTTAGACTCTGGGATCCATTGTGATACCACCGGACCTCAGTCCCCACCGTAGAACTAGTTTTAGCTCCTGATGTAGCCCCTGATATGTGAAATTTCCACATTTGAGAGATCAGATAGATCGTGAAAAAACAGCGATCCCAATTTTCGAAGCCTCGTTCTGTAGAGCGCCGGGCAATAGCAAAGGAAGTGTTCTATGCTCTCCACCTCCTCCACATCCATGCAGCTACGACAGAAGTCATTTGACGAGACCCTGAGGCGTTCAGCCCAGTGAAAACAACAACTACCGTTGAAATCTACCCACAGAGGAGTGATAATAGTGCACTAGTGTGCTTATGATTCAGAGCCGGCCAGATTTGTCTCGTGATCCTACACGTTGATCCATTAGCCTATCTGTTATCCGTCATGCCACCGGAGCGAAGCCGAAGTTTCAGCTTGCAGGATTTCAGGGGTGTACTAACACATTCCAAGTCCGCTGGAACCCGTAAGGTAGTACCCTGTCTTGCCAGCTAATCGGCTTTACAGTTTCCCAGTATTTTCCTGTGCCCTGGGACCCATATGAGTCTGATATCAAACTGCTTGGTCATCTCATTTAAAGACATGCGGCAGTTAAGGGTGGTTCTTGTTTTCATGAACATTGATTCCAAGGATTTTCTCGCGACTTGACTATCAGAGTAGATGTAGACTGCGGTTGTAGACAGAAATTGCCGACCCAAACAATCAGCAACTTCCTTTATTGCTAGTACCTCAGCCTGATATACACTGCAGCGGTCTGGCAACCTGCAAGCCAGATTTAGTTCAAGCTAATTGAACAGACTCCGAAACCAACTTGACCAAACAATTTCGGTCCATCAGTGAAAAAATTTATGGAACGCCTGCTACCTGGAGTCCTCCCAGACCAAGATTCCCTTGCCGGTATTAGAGTGTTGTAGTGTCGTTCGAATATACTGCTTGGAGTAGTGTAATCCAAGTTCCTGTCAGTCAAGATCACTCCATGGCCACAATTATAGCCATGCCATTATAGTGTGCTCCTTAGTCGAATGGCTGATGAGGCCGCCGACTGCTTCCCTAATATGTCTAACGGTATTAGGTGTAAGGGGATGATCAAGACATCCGAAGATGTAGTACGAAGGGAACCTATTCTTTGTACCCTTGCAAGAAGGTTGGTATTAGAGGCCTTCTCTAGAGCAGGCCACCAGACGATGACCCCGTACAGAAGTATTGGGAGAACCACTAATGAAGAGATCCAGTGAGCGATCTTCAGGCTGAAGCCCCATTGCTCACCAGTGGCCTTTTTGCAGGAGTATAAAGCTATACTCGCCTTCTTCGGCCTCTCCTTCAAAGTCCGTCTGCAGTTCGACTTCCTGTCCAGGAATACGCCAAGATACTTGGCTCCATCAGATAAGCGATTTCAGTACCGTCAAGAGAAATAAGATCAAAGGTAGGTATCTTATACTTCCTCGTGAAAAGAACAAGTTCCGTTTTGGTCGGATTTAGCCCCAGACCACAACTACTTGCCCAGCTAGATAGCCTTACCCTTAAAAAAAGATATCATTATTTTAGAACAGATTCCTTCTTAAGAAAGTTTACTTTTGAGGAAAAGTTCATATTTAAGAAAACGACCTTTTGAGGAAAGGTATTCCTTAAAATAAAAATGTTTTTTCGAGAGTTGCAGAACTTCAAATTAAAATAAAGCAAAGAAAAGTATTCTTAACATCAATTAAGCTAGCTTTATTGAATAGATAAATTTATGCCATTAGTGCTTAAATATAACTTGGCTGCCGTGGCTGGCGCGTACACGGCGCAATTTAGAAAACCAATTTTCACCAAGGTTCAGAAAATACACACATGAAACACACAATGTTCTGTTCAAAAGCAGCCAACACATATCTTTATTTTCATATCAATTATGTGCGTTTCTAAATTTTCTACGGTGCCCAACACAACCATGACTGTGTTCGTTTTAAAATTTCGTTATTTACACGAACATTTTTGTATCACATACTTTTTGTTTCAATCACACTTAAAGCACACATTTTTGAGTGTTGCTTTATTGAAGTTCATGTTCTGGTACGTGTACTGAAAAAAAATTTTAAACACGACTTAAAATATAACTGAACTCGAACCTGTTTATTGTACATGTTCTGTTTTTTCTTACTACACGAGCCACAACACGACTTAAAATATAACTGAACTCGAACCTGTTTATTGTACATGCGTGAAATGATTCGTTCAGTAAAAGTTTGTGTTTGTAAATTAATTGTAGCGTGCTCAGTGGCATGTGCCTGCGTCTTATTGGAACCACTCGCCACCTAAATTAATGCCAGCTAATTGGAGTACGAAAAAAATTGTAATCATTTCTATATACCACTCACGGGTGACAGCAACATTCTGCCTAACATCGTTTTTGAGACATATGGCCTCCGCCGGTGCACAAAGCGCACCAAACAGCAAATTCCTATGGATGTAATGGTGTTTGGACAAAACCTTGTAGATTATCTTTACACCAAATGGTAAAATTTTATTAATTATGTACCCATTCCACCAAAAATTTGCTTCAATGCTGAACAAAATTTTTTATAGAAAATGAAAATCCATATCAATTTGTGTTTCAAAGCTCATAGGCCGAATTGGCGAAGCATACTATGGTCGTTTGGCTTTGATGCTTGTACAAGTTGAATTAGTAAAGCTCATATAACAAGATCCTTTCCTAAAATCTTCCATAAAGTAGATGGATACAGCCCCATTTACTGAGAAAGGTGCTGGTTTTATCGACGTGGGTCTTCTTCAATGGTTTGCTGTACAGAGCCTACAGCTTGTCTGGTGCACACTATTTAGTGGCTTACGGTATGTACGTTATCATTAAGAGTAATCGTAGTGTGAAAATTATAGTTATTCGAATTAGCCGCTCTGATGGACGATTATGACAAACATAAAATGGACAAAGTGTACGATAAGTTTGGCGAACAGACCCAAAATTTTTATAGAAAATTTCAACAATTTGCAAGCGTTGCTCTACTGTATGTCTATCCATGATGAAATGGCAACCAAAATAAACAGTAAGCAACTATCAGCTGTTAAAGCGGTTGTCAGATAAAGTAGTTTTACGAACTCAAAGATGTGAACCTCTAAAAAAAAACATCCTTTTCTTTTTTCAAAAAGGTATTTTTCAGAAAATTTACTTTTTTCAGAAAATGTTTTTTTTTTTTTCTAAAAGCTGCTTAATTGCACTAACCTTAAGGATTTACAATATATACATATATTATAATCTATGGATTTTTTTTATAATAATCACAAATGGGATGACAAACTTTTAATACAGTCTGCACAGTGGTGTGGAATAGAACACAATTTGTGACGCAATCAAATTTGCCAAAAGGAAAGAAAACTTTAGCAAAAATATTTAGAATAAATTATGAAAAAAATATTTTACAATATTGGACACACAAATTATGTAAAAATATGGTAATTTTAAAGCTAGTTGCCATAAAAATTCATGAAAGTTATGGGGGCCCGTAACGTTTTCAGTGCTAAGTTATAAACTCTTTCCCCGAATTTAATTCAATTCTTCTTAAATTAATAGCAAACTTTTCGAAATTAATTACTATGGTCAAGATATAGATGATTCATAAAATATAAGAAGCTTCATCACATCATCCAACTTTTCGCCACATTCAGATCATTGAAATTTAGGATCTTTTTCATTTGGGAGCTTTTAATGGATCATAAGAAACTTATATTTAATAGTTTTCTTCAACAAAATTTTCTTCCAGTGTTTATTTATACCTTCAATGACATTCAATGTTATGAGAAATGAAAGAAGACGAAAACTCCAATTGTAAAACAAACAAATGCACATAAGCTCATTAATGGCTCAACAGCCCGAGCTTGAACTCCTCATCAAAATAGTTACTCTTCAAAATGACATTCAATTTCAACAACAATAACAACAACAACAACAACAACGCTTACTTTTGCTATGCATTGCTGCAGCAACAACAACAACAACTATAGCATTAAACGAGCAATCATGA
The DNA here is from genome assembly GCA_963682025.1 of Cordilura impudica. NCBI lineage: Eukaryota > Metazoa > Arthropoda > Insecta > Diptera > Scathophagidae > Cordilura > Cordilura impudica. Next base: position 238,301,039 of record OY821519.1, read on the forward strand.
ATTTCAATCACAATAAGCGCAAAGTGCAGCCAACTTAATTGTTTTCTAATGGCAGACAATAATAGTAGCATAATGTCGACGCCATCAAAATGCGACTACTACAATAAAGCCAAGGCACCCAACAAATAAGCTGGTTATATTTAGTTAAGCAGGCAGCAAAATGATGCACATCCACCAGAAAGTGGTAAGTGGAGGTAACAAGGCAACAACTTAACAACAACAATACTCATTCAATGGCACATTAACCAACTTTGGCTACTGTTTATTTTTACACTACTTCTTCTTCTTCTTCTTTCTATTCAGCTCTGACTTTTTTGTTGTGTTGTTATTGTTTTTTTTTCTTCTGTATTTGTATTTTTTATTTTTTAATAAACTAATGTTGAAACTATTGCTATTGGACTGCTACTGATGAACTTCTATGAGAGTCAACACGTTTATTTGAACATTACTTAAGTGAATGTTTTGGTTTTCCGAATTATTCGATTACTCGTTGTACTTCGAAATGCATGCATGCCTAACAAGCCAATAAACTGTCGATGCCATAAATCGAGCGACTGTCTGAGTGCGCTTAGAGCACACTGTAGTATTTGTAAAAGTTTTACAACTCTCCCAACAATTGTTTTCTTCTAAATCGTTGAGCATGGGAAAAGTATTTTTTTTTTTGCTCGCTGCTTTTCATATGGATTAGTTTGGTCTGAAGTTTTAAAGCTAAGCATTAGCATTTGTTTTGTAAATAGATATTTGGTGTTTTTGGTTTTTTTCTTCTTTTTTTTTTTTGAGTTCAAACTTCATTTATAGCAAATATGTGGAACAAGTGCAATCATGCGCTTCTTTTGAATATTTCGAACTTTTTGTAAAGGCAACAATTGCTTGACTGCCAGGCCAGGCCGCCTGCCAATTGCTGGGTTTCAATGTAAACCAAACAAAAATTCGTGTTTTTTTTAGATACACTCACAAAAATCAGCCTTAAAACTTGAATTTGAAATTGAAAATTGTGACATTGATAAAATCAATGAAGGTGATAATAATAATAAGATTTAATGAACAAGCTTTTCTCACCCCGCAGAATTTATTCAAAAATAGCTGCCAGTCTCTAGAATCATAAGCTGATGGCTTATATAAGTCCAGAATATAAAAGGTATTTTTTTTTTAAATAAAAAGATCTTTTCTAAAAACAAATTCCTTTTTAAAGTAACGGTACACTTTTTCCAAAAAATTACAAATTACTTTTCAAAGTAACGGTACACTTTTCAAAAGAGGTTCTTTTCCAAAATACGGCAACTTTTTATACCCTATACCACTATGTGGTTTGGGTATAATGACTTTATGCTGCTGTTTGTAACAACCAAAAATATTTGACCTAGACCCATCTTTAATTATACCGATCGAATCAGAATCACTTTCTGAGTTGATTTAACAATGTCCGTCCGTCCATCCGTCCGTCTGTGTGTCCATGTAAACCTTGTAATCAAACTGCAGGTCGCAAATATGAATGTATTTTGATGAAATTTGGTACATAAGCTTTTATCGGCCATGGAATGAACGCTATTGAAATTGGTGAGAATCGGTCCATGCTCAGACCTAGCCCCCATAGAAATTACCCATATGAAATCGACATAAATTGCCATAAGATCCAAATTGTCATATAGATCTTACTCAAATTGGGTTTGTATGCGTTCATTACATCCATTAATGTGTAGTCCAAAAACGATCCCTTTGACCCCATATAGAGCTGCTTCCCGATCTTCATTTAAATCTATTAAAAAAAAAAAAATATTGCACTGATTCTTCTCAAATTTTGTTTGTATATATTTTTGCAAAATACTAGAGACTTTACCAAACATGATCAGGATCGGTCCATTTTTAGACCAAGTCCCTATATAGATATAGCATCCGATATGAACTTTTTCATATGTGCAGCCAAAAAAATTAATAAAAATCCCACTCAAATTTGGTTTTTGCTTATTTTCTATGTCCAGTTAGTTGGGCCTAAGAGATAGGGTCTCTAAACGCATGGTATAGGGTATCGTATAGTCGGTCTAGAACGACTATAATTTTCTTACTTGTTTTTAATTTACTTTTTTGAAAGTGCACTCGCCTAAAAAGGCAATTTTTTTTACTTTTTTAATAAAAATTATTTTTTTTTTAATGAGTACTTTTTACAAAAAGATACTTTTTTACTAAAAGGTACTTTTATAACATAAGGTAATTTTTTAATAAGAGCTACTTTTCTAATAAAAGGTACTTTTTTAATAAAAGTTACTTTTTAATAACAGGTACTTTTCTAATAAAAGGTACTTTTTTAATAAAAGGTACGTTTTTATAAAAGGTACTTTTTTAATAAAAAGTACTTTTTTTATAAAACTTAGTTTTTAATAAGAGGTACTTTTTCAAAAAATAAACTTTTCTAATAAATGGTACTTTTTTAACAACAGTTGCTGTTTTTTAATAAAAGGTACTTTTTAAAAAAAGGTTGCATTTTAATAAAGATACTTTTTTAAGAAAAGGTTTTTTTCAGAAAAGGTACTTTTTAAGAAAAAATTCTTTTTTAAGAAACACTTTAAAAAAAAAGTATTTAATAAAAATTACTTATTTACCAAAAAGGGTTTTTTTATATTAGATAAAAGGTACTTAATATTAAAAAAATACTTTTTAAAAACTAAATTTTTTTTAATAGAAGGTAAACTTGTAATAAAGTGTTGTTTTTAATAAAAGGTACTTCCTTAATACAGGATTAATTTTCAATAAAGGTATTTTTTTTCAAGAAAGTGTGTTTTTACAAGCAAGGCACTTTTTAAAGAAAAGGTACTAAAAAAATTTTTTTCTTCAGAAGAAATATTTTTTGACAAAGTACTTTTTTAATACAATGTACTAATTAATAATAGGTACTTTTTAATACAAGCTACTTTTTCCAGAAAAGGTACTTTTCTAATAAAATAAATTTTTTTTTTTACTAATAAATACTTTTTAATGAAAGGTATTTTTTTTATTAAAGGGTACTTTTTACTAAAAAGTATTTTTTAATGAAAATGAATTTTTTTATAGAAAGTACTTTTGAATATAAGTTATTTTTTTTTTTTAATAAAATCCACTTTTTTAATTAAATCTACTTTTTTAATAAAAAGTTCTTTAAAAAAAAGTCCTTTTTTGAGAAAATTTACTTATTGAGGTACTTTGAAAAAATAAAGAATTTTAAAATATGTTTATGCGAAAAAAAATTACCCAAAAAAATTTTTTCACATAATAAAAAAAAAAAAATTTCACATAAAAATTTTTTCATCAAAAAATTGATTTACCTTATCAAAAATCAGCCTTGAAACTAAAATTTGCTATTGAAAATTATGGAATTGAAAAAATAGTAAAGGTGTCTTTCGAAGTGAGAAACTTCTATTAAGAATTGATCAACAGGTCTTTTAATCCCGCTTTTTTAATAAATGCTACCTTTTAATGAAAGGGCTTTTTAATAAAGGTACTGTTTTTAAATAAAAATTATTTTTTTATACAATTCACTTTTTTAATAAGAAGTACTTTTTTTAAAAAAAAATATTTTTTTATACAATTCACTTTCTTAGTAAGAGGTATTTTTAAAAAAATGTTTCTAACAAGAGGTACGTTTTTACTAACAGTTGCTGTTTTAAAAAAAGGTTGTTTTTTAATAAAGGTACTTTTTTTAAGAAAATGTTTTTAAGAATATGTACTTTTTAAGACAAAATTAATAAAAGGTAAATTTTTAATAAAAGGTTAATTTTTAATAAACGTACTTTTTCAAGAAAGTGTGATTTTTCAAGCAAAGTACTTTTTAAAAAGAAGGTACTTTAAACAAATACTTTTCTAATACAACTTTTCTTTCAAAAAAGGTTGTTTTTTAGTAAAGCTACTTTTTTTAAGAAAATGATTTCAAGAAAATGTACTTTTTAAGACAAATTTCTTTTTAATAAATTGCAAATTTTGAATAAAAGGTTAATTTATAATAAAGGTATTTTTTTCAAGAAACTGTGCTTTTTCAAGCAAAGTACTTTTTTAAAAAAAGGTACTTTAAAAATTATTTTCTAATAAAAGTTTTTTTTATTACTAAAAGGTGATTTTTACTAAAGACGAGTTTTTTACTTAAAGTAACTTTTTACTTAGTATATTTTTTAAGAAAATTTATTTTTTTAATAGAAGGTGCTTTGAATAAAAGGTACTTTTTTTAATAAAATCTACTTTTTTAATAAAAGGTACTTTAAAAGAGTATTTTTTGAGAAAATTTGCTTATTGGGCTACTTTGAAAAAATAAAGAATTTTTAAAAAATATTTGTGTGAAGAAAAAGTTACTTAAAAAACTTTGTCATATAAACACATTTACCTCAAAAAATTGATTAACCTTATCAAGAATTAAAAATTATTTTTTTTAATAAAAGGAACTTTTTAATAAAATTCACTTTTTTAATAAGAGTTACTTTTTAAAAAAATTGACTTTTCTAATAAGAGGTACTTTTTTTTATAAGAGTTGCTGTTTTTAATAAAAGGTACTTTTTTAAAAAGAAGGTTGTGTTTTAATAAAAGTACTTTTTTAAGAAAAGGTTTTTTAAGAAAAAGCACTTTTTAAGAAAAAAATATTTTTTTTCGGAAGAAACACCTTTTTAATAGAAAGTATTTATTTAAGAAAAAAGTACTTATTTAAAAAAAAGTTTTTTTTTTAAGGTACTATTTGATAAAGGGTACTTAATATTAAAAAAATTCTTTTTAAAAATAAAATTTTTTAATAAAAGGTAAATTTGTAATAAAAAGTTTTGTTAAAATTTTTTAATAAAAGGTAAATTTGTAATAAAAAGTTTTGTTTTTAATAAAAGGTACTTCTTTAATAAAAGGTTAAGTTTTAATGAGGATACTTTTTTCAAGTAAGTGTGTTTTTTCAAACAAAGTACTTTTTAAAGAAAAGATACTCAAAAAAAAATTTTTTCTTAAGAAGAAATACTTTTTTTTGACAAAGTACTACTTAATAATAGGTACTTTTTTAATACAAGCTACTTCTTTCACAAAAGGTACTTTTCTAATAAAACTTATTTTTTCTACTAATAGGTACTTTTTAATGAAAGGCATTTTTTATTAAACGGTACTTTTTGCTAAGAGTATTTTTTAATGAAAATTTATTTTTTTTTTATAGAAACAACTTTTGAATAGAAGGTACTTTTTTTTACTAAAATCCACTTTTTTAATAAAATCTACTCTTTTATTAAAAAGTACTTTAAAAAAAGTAGTTTTTTGAGAAAATTTACTGAGGTGCTTTGAAAAAATAAAGAATTTTTAAAATATGTTTGTGCGACTAAAAAAGATACCCAAAAAAATTTTCCGCATAAAAATTTTCCGCATAAAAATCTTGTTATCAAAAAATTGATCAGCCTTGAAACTAGAATTTGCAATTGAAAGCTATGGAATTGATAAAATCAATAAATGTGTCTTTCGAAGTGGGAAACTTCTATTAAGAATCGACCAACAGGTTTTTTAATGCCGCTATTTTAATAAAAGCTACCTTTCGAATAGAAGGTGCTTTAAAAAAGGACTTTTTAATAAAGGTACTTTTTTTTAAAGTACTTTTTTTTATAAAATTCACTTTTTTAATAAGAGGTACTTCTTAAAAAAATTAACTTTTCTAACAAGAGGTACTTTTTTACTAACAGTTGCTCTTTTTCATAAAAGGCACTTCTTTAAAAAAAGGTGTTTTTAATAAAGGTACTTTTTTTAGGAAAAAGTTTTCAAGAAAATGTACTTTTTAAGACAATTTTTTTTTTTAATGAAAGGCAAATTTTTAATAAAAGGTTAATTTTTAATAAAGGTATTTTTTCAAGAAAGTGTGCTTTTTCAAGCAAAGTACTTTTTAAAATGAAGGTACTCTAATGAAAGTTTTTTATACCCTATACCACTATGTGGTTTGGGTATAATGACTTTGTGCTGCTGTTTATAACAACCAAAAATATTCGTCCTATACCCATCTCTAATTATACCGATCGACTCAGAATCACTTTTTGAATCGAAATAGCAATGTCCGTCCGTCCGTCCGTCCGTCCGTCTGTGTGTCCATGTAAAGCTTGTAATCAAACTGCAGGTCGCAAATATGAATATATTTTGACGAAATTTGGTAAATAAGCTTTCACCGCCAATGAGATGTACGCTATTGAAATTGTTGAGAATCGGTCTATGTTCAGACCTAGTCCCCCTACAAATGACCCCTATGAAATCGGCATAAATTGCCATAAGTTCAAAATTATCATATAGATCTCAGTCAAATTGGGTTTGTATATGTTTATTACATCCATTAATCAGTAGTTCAAAAATAATCATTATACGAAAATTCTTAGTCATAGGCCCCATATAGAGCTGCTTCCCGATCTTCACTTAAATCTATCAAAACACAAAAATATTGCACAAATTTTTCTATTCGTCTTGCGAGGAAAACCTGAGACTACTTGGAGACGCACTACTTTGCTTGAGACTGGGAAATCTTTCAACGAACTTAGATACATTGCAACAGACAGAAACGAATAGAGATTCTATGTAAACAGCTTATGTTCCTGATGAAATACGCTAATAAATATATATATATTTTTTTTTCTCAAAATATAAGTGACTTTACCAAATATGGTCAGGATCCGGTCCATTTTTTGACCTAGTCCCCACATAAATATAGTATCCGATATGAACTTTTTCATATCTGCAGCGAAAAAAAATTAATAAAAATTCCATTCAAATTTGGTTTATGCTTATATGCTACATCCAATTAGTTGGACCGAAGAGATAGGGTATCCTAACCATGGTATAGGGTATCGCATAGTCGGGCTAGACCGACTATAATTTTCTTACTTGTTTTTTTTTACTAAAATGTGCTTTTTAATAAAACGAATTTTTTACTAAAAGGTACTTCTTAGTAAAAAGTTTTTTGTAAAGAAAATATATATTTTTAATAGAAGGTGCTTTTGAATAAAAGGTACTTTTTTAATAAAACCTAATATTTTAATAAAAAGTAATTTAAAAAAGTATTTTTTTTGAGAAAATTTGTGCTTTGAAAAAATAAAGAATTTTTAAAAAATGTTTGTGTGAAAAAAAAGTTACTTAAAAAAATTTTTCACATAAAAATATTTTCCTCAAAAAATTGATTTTATCAAAAATAAAAAAATCTTTTTTTTTTAATAAAAGGAACTTTTTAATAAAATTCACTTATTTAATAAGAGTTACTTTAAAAAAATGCACTTTTCTAACAAGAGGTACTTTTTTTGATAACAGTTGCTGTTTTTTTATAAAAGGTACTTCTTTATATAAAAGTAATTTTTAAAGAAAAGGTTTTTTAAGAAAAGGCACTTTTTAAGAAAAAATACTTTTTTAAGAAGAAACACCTTTTTAATAAGAAGTATTTATGTTGATAATTCACCCTTCAGAAAGTATTTATTTAATAAAAAAGTACTTATTTAGAGAAAAGGTTTTTTGTAAAAGGTACTATTTATAAAAGGTACTTAATATTAAAAAAATACTATTTGAAAATAAAATTTTTGTTAATAAAAGGTAAATTTGTAATAAAAAATGCTGTTTTTAATAAAAGGTACTTCTTTAATAAAAGATTAATTTTTAATAAGGATACTTTTTTCAAGTAAGTATGTTTTTTCAAGAGAGGTACTTTTTAAAGAAAATGTACTTAAAAAAAATTTTCTTAAGAAGAAATACTTTTTTTGACAAAGTGCTTTTTTAATACAAAGTGCATTTCCAATAAAAAAGTACTATTTAATAACAGGTACTTTTTTAATAAAAGCAACTACTTTCACAAAAGATACTTTTCTAACAAAAGGTACTTTCTACTAAAAGGTACTTTTTAATGAAAGGTATTTTTTTATTAAACGGTACTTTTTTCTAAAAAGTATTTTTTAATGAAAATTGTGTTTTTAGAAGGTACTTCTGGATATAAGGTACTTTTTTAATAAAATCCACTTTTTTTTAATAAAAGGCTCTCTTTTAATAAAAGGTACTTTCAGGAAAGTATTTTTTTTAGAAAATTTAGTTAATGAGGTACTTTGAAAAAAAAAATAATTTTTAAAATATAAATTTGTGCGACAAAAAAATTACCGAAAAAATTTTTCACATAAAAATATTTTCCTCAAAAAATGGATTTTATCAAAAATCAAAAATTCTTTTTTTTTAATAAAAGGAACTTTTTAATAAAATTCACCTTTTTAATAAGATTTACTTTAAAAAAAAAATGCACTTTTCCAACAAGAGGTACTTTTTTTGATAACAGTTGCTGTTTTTTTATAAAAGGTACTTCTTTAAATTAAAGTACTTTTTTAAGAAAAGGTTTTTTAAGAAAAGGCACATTTTAAGAAAAAATACTTTTTTAAGAAGAAACACCTTCTTAATAGGAAGTAATTATGTTGATAATTCACCTTTCAGAAAGTATTTATTTAATAAAAAAGTACTTATTTACAAAAAAGGTTTTTTGTAAAAGGTACTATTTTTTTAAAGGTATTTAATATTAAAAAAATACTATTTGAAAATAAAATTTTTGTTAATAAAAGGTAAATTTGTAATAAAAAATGCTGTTTTTAATAAAAGGTACTTCTTTAATAAAAGGTTAATTTTTAATAAGGATACTTTTTTCAAGTAAGTATGTTTTTTCAAGAGAGATACTTTTTAAAGAAAATGTACTTAAAAAAAATTTTCTTAAGAAGAAACACTTTTTTTGACAATGTACTTTTTCAATACAAAGTACATTTCTAATAAAAAAGTACTATTTAATAACAGGTACTTTTTTAATAAAAGCAACAACTTTCACAAAAGATACTTTTCTAACAAAAGGTACTTTCTACTAAAAGGTACTTTTTAATGAAAGCTATTTTTTTATTAAACGGTACTTTTTTCTAAAAAGTTTTTAAAGAAAATTGTGTTTTTAGAAGGTACTTCTGGATATAAGGTACTTTTTTAATAAAATCCACTTTTTTTTAATAAAACGTTCTCTTTTAATAAAAGGTACTTTGAGGAAAGTATTTTTTTAGAAAATTTACTTAATGAGGTACTTTGAAAAAAATAAATAATTTTTAAAATATAAATTTGTGCGAAAAAAAAAATTACCGAAAAATTTTTCACATAAAAATTATTCACATAAAAATTTTTTCAGATAAAAATTTTTTGCCCAAAAAATTGATTTACCTCAACTAAAACTTAAACTAGAACTTGCAATTGAAAATTATGGAATTGATAAAATCAATGAAGGTGTCTTTCGATGTGGGAAAATTCTATTAAGTATCGACCAACAGGTTTTTTTCAATCCCGCTTTTTTTTATAAAAGCTACCTTTTGAATAGAAGGTGCACTTTTAAAAAAAGGGCCTTTTAATAAAAGGTCAGCAAAGTACTTTTTAAAGAAATGGTGCTTTAAAACAAATATTTTTCTAATAAAAGTTATTTTTTTACTAAAAGTACTCTTTATTGAAAGGTGTTTCTAAAAAGTATTTTTTAATGAAAATTTATTCTTTTAATAGGAGGTACTTTAGAATAAAAGGTTATTTTTTTTTTTTTGAGAAAATTTTCTTACTGAAGTACTTTTAAAAAATAAAGAATTTTTAAAAAAAGTTTTGTGTGAAAAAAATTACCCAAAAAAATTTTTCACATAAAAATTTTTGCCTCAAAAAATTGTTAAACCGTATATTATCTTTATGGTCAAAAATATTTTTCGTGATTGTAGTTTAACTTTTCCTCGAACAAAGGCTCCAGTTGTACTGAAAATTACTTTCCTTGCATTATTTTCTCAAGTGTATGTAATATTTACATGCATGTGGTTCATAAATAAAATCTAAGTTTACTTTCTTACAAATATAACTTTCACTTGTATTGAAGATATATTGCTAAAGAAGCTATGAATTTTTAGAAGAAGTTCGTTTAACACACAAGACTTTCAATTGTTTTAAATGTGTGTTGTTTGTTTTTTTTTTTTTTTTTTGTTTATTGTTGAATTTTGTTATTTGGTTCTTCTAACATTTGCATTTATGGGTTTTCGAACGATACTCTTTTAAACATACAATGTGAAGTAAATACAGTCGAAAAAAAAAATAAATGGTTTTCAATTTTAGAAAGTACTGTATTAGCTTTGAAATACCTTACGATACCAACGATACGATACAAACAGTTTTAAAAGCAAAAATACATTAAAATACAATTAGCCCATGTTAAAACCGAATAAGAAAATTTACTCTAAATTTCATAAGAATTACCATGTCGGCTTAGCCAAAAACTTTGTTACCTTTCTTTAACATCTTCGTGTAATCTTATTTAACATACTTAAGCTTTTTGAAAATTGGAAACGAATTGCTGTTGTTATTTTTTTTCCTTCTATTTAATGAAGGTGTTAGAAAGTACTCAACTATTTAGTAAACGTGAATCGCAAGGCATTTACTTACCAAATATATGATTGAATATTTATATGTTTTGCTATTGTTTGGTTCGATATTTTCTTGGCCAAAAAAAAAAAACTCGTGGTGGTCAACAGGTGTCTTTTGTTACTAACTTTTATTTTTACAATACCAGGCCAGAAACTTTTTCTAATTTGCTTTTTTCCATTATTGTTATTGTTGTTTTGCTTAGCAATGCTCATATCTACAGCAGAGAATTCGATTGGTGAGATTTTAATTTTTCAAAAACATCTGTGAAACGAATGGCTTTTCAAACAACCGAAAATAAGATTGTGCCACTTAGGAAGAATTTGGCAGGAGGATTTTTTTTCTGTGTGCCATAAAAAAAAAAGTCATTAACCTTTTGCTTAACATTATAATACATAAATGAGTGACTTATTTCACTGCTACTGGATTGTAATAAAGCTAAACTAGGTCAAATTTACCAGAAGAGTTTTGATAGAGTTTACTGTTTATTTCAAATCTAATTTAACTTTAGCTATTATGAAATTAATTTTCAATTGCAACGATTTATTTACATTGTATTTTTTCGCGATCGTAATAAAATTCCTATTCAAACGAAAATAGCATCTGTGAATTATATTGACCCAGCTTTCTATTTGGCAACAAGATTCTAATAATTTTATATATTTTAAAAGTGCTAAGCAAATATTGACGAAGCAAATTCTCACACATATTATTTTAAACACCGAAACATTCATGAAGCACCATCAAGTACTTTTATAGTGGTGATACATGCATATAGGAGTGGGTACAGCAGAGACTCGGTACATAAAATTCAATTCCTTCTCAAATAATTAATTTCAATGAAGTGCAAAATCAGTAGACTTTTAATTTTAACAGGGAGAAATAAATTTTGCAGCAGCCTGGCGCCCGAGTTAGTTAATTTGTTAAGCTTTATTCTTGTAATGTGTTAAGTAGAATCAAGGAAATTAAAAAAAAGCTGCTTCAGCCTTTTTGGGGAACCCAAATTTATTGCTTTACATTGACTGAAGTATCAGCGATCACTTTTTTTTATTTGTTGCAAACTTAAATTCGTTATCTCTAAACTCTAGTGTTTACGACAACCATAAACAATAGAAACCACAAAGCCTGAAGATGTCAATGATTTTGAAATGACTGAGAAGATGAAATCAAATAGAGCTTTAATGTTGTTAATAGAAAAAAAGTAAAAAGTGAACTAAAGATTGTTTATTTTTACTAAACACTTTATACAAAAGGAAAGAATGTGAACGACCTCATATGAGTTCGAAACCAAAAGGTAGTTAGATGACGGAACAAAAGAAGATTACCATACCAAGATAATTATACGTCGTACATACATGCATACGAATCAGTAACCAAAGATGCGTAAGTTGTGCTTTTTAAGTAAATACACTTTATTGAAGCGTTTGGTAAATGCTTAACACTAAAAAGGTTTCTAAAACAAATAGTATTTTTTATCTGAAGAAACTTTTTAAGAGATTCTTAAAGAATGTATTGTGTTTGATGTTTTAAGAGAAAAGAAAGACGATTTTTTTTGAATTTTTATTTCTGACCACAGAATTCATTCAATCATTTGCAATTGGTTTTTTTTAGTGAATTTATTAACAACTGTTAAGCCTGTTGTGCTAATGGTTGTAACCAAGTATAGTCCCATAATTAAATTATATCAATAAACCAGCCACTAATTCACCAGCTATTAAAGCTATGTCTTCTGGAAGCAACCAACTAAAGTGGCTGGTTTTCAACCTAAAGCGAAAATTGCGAGTATATTACGGCAAACGGCTTTGTAGACTTTTAAAATTAAAAAAAATCGTCACATTTCCAACCACCCACACTCTGCTAATTTTAAAGCAATCATTGAACTGTTGCGATATTATCAGCTTTGTTGTTCGTGTGCTACATAAATCGGTAGATATATAATAATAAATATGTATGTGTTTTATGGTGTAAATCTTTATTCTTTTTCTTTATTTATAACTACAAATGAACTTGGATATCACTTTTGTTATCCCTACCCTTCGCCAATCTGTGGTCAGAGTTTTTTCTGACGTTTGTAACATACAAAAAGGTACTTTTTCTTAATAAAGAATACGTTTTGAATAAAAGCTATTGTTTTAAACAATTCACTTCTTAAGAAAAAGTATTCTCTAAGAAATGGTACTTTTTTTTAGTGAAAGATACCTATTTGAAAAGGGTACCTTTTAAACAAAAAGAATTTTTCGAACAAAAAGTACTTATTAAATAAATATGTAGTTTTTTTAATAAACGGTACTTTTTGCGCAACAGCTACTTGTTGTAAAAATGATACATTTTGTAAGAAATATACTTTTGAAAGAAAGATACTTTTTGTAAAAAATGTACTGTTGTACCAAAAGGTACTTTTTATATAAAAGGCACTTTTTTAATAAACGATACCTTTTTAAGAAATGCTTCTTGTTTAAGAAAATGGACTTTTTATAGAAAAGTTGCTTTTAAGATAAGGTACCTTTTATAAGAAAATGTACTTTTTTAAGGTAATGTACTTTTTTTTAAGAAAATAGCATTTTATTTTTAAAAAAGGAATTTTCTTTAGAGTTTGTTTAAAAAAGGTAATTTTTTAAAAAAAGATTAATTTGGAAAAATATACTTTTTCTAAAAAGATGTTTTTATAAAAAAAAAAAATGTACTGTTCCTTTTTTGAGAAAAGATACTTTTTTAAGAAAAATCTTTTTTTAAAAAGGCTATTTTTAAGAAAAGATATTTCCTTAAGAAAAGGTACTTTTCTCATAAACTGTACTTTTTTCATAAAATTTACTTTTGCCATAAAAAGTACCTTTTTCATAAAAAATACTTTTCAATAAAATGTGCTTTTAAAAAAGTACTTTTTAAAAAATGGTTAACAAAAAGCATACATTGAATAAAATATACTAAAAGGTCCATTTTATGGAAAGTAACGATTATCATAGTAGAGTCGAGATTATATAACAAAGGTACTTTTTTAATCAAACGTGCTCTTACTGAAAATGTACTTTTTTAACAATATGTACTTTTTATTTTGTAAACATTTATACGCGAATAGGGGGTAAATTTCTATTTCACAATACAATCACAAAAACAGCGTAACATGTGAACCGTAAGACAAAATCGGTGTGACTTATAATTGTATTGGTGAAAAAATTATGATATGTAAAAACCTGTTTGAAAATGAAAAATAAAAAATGAAAAATAAAAAATGAAAAATAAAAAAAAAAATGAAAAATGAAAATAAAAAAAGGAAAATTGGAAAATTAAAAATGAATAATAAAAAAATTGAAAATGAAAAATAAAAAATGAAAAAACAAATTTAAAATGAAAAATTAAAAATGAAAAACGAAAAATTAAAATTAAAAATTAAAAATTGAAAATTAAAAATTAAAAATTAAAAATTAAAAATTAAAAATCAAAAATTAAAAATTAAAAATTAAAAATTAAAAATTAAAAATTAAAAATTAAAAATCAAAAATAAAAATTAAAAATTAAAAATTAAAAATTAAAAATTAAAAATTAAAAATTAAAAATTAAAAATTAAAAATTAAAAATTAAAAATTAAAAATTAAAAATTAAAAATTAAAAATTAAAAATTAAAAATTAAAAATTAAAAATTAAAAATTAAAAATTAAAAATTAAAAATTAAAAATTAAAAATTAAAAATTAAAAATTAAAAATTAAAAATTAAAAATTAAAAATTAAAAATTAAAAATTAAAAATTAAAAATTAAAAATTAAAAATTAAAAATTAAAAATTAAAAATTAAAAATTAAAAATTAAAAATTAAAAATTAAAAATTAAAAATTAAAAATTAAAAATTAGAAATTAGAAAATAAAAATTAAAAATTAAAAATTAAAATTTAAAAATTAAAAATTAAAAATTAAAAATTAAAAATTAAAAATTAAAAATTAAAAATTAAAAATTAAAAATTAAAAATTAAAAATTAAAAATTAAAAATTAAAAATTAAAAATTAAAAATGAAAAATTAAAAATTAAAATTAAAAATTAAAAATTAAAAATTAAAAATTAAAAATTAAAAATTAAAAATTAAAAATTAAAAATTAAAAATTAAAAATTAAAAATTAAAATTAAAAATTAAAAATTAAAAATTAAAAATTAAAAATTAAAAATTAAAAATTAAAAATTAAAAATTAAAAATTAAAAATTAAAAATTAAAAATTAAAAATTAAAAATTAAAAATTATAAATTATAAATTAAAAATTAAAAATTAAAAATTAAAAATTAAAAATTAAAAATTAAAAATTAAAAATTAAAAATTAAAAATTAAAAATTAAAAATTAAAAATTTTAAATTAAAAATTAAAAATTAAAAATTAAAAATTAAAAATTAAAAATTAAAAATTAAAAATTAAAAATTAAAAATTAAAAATAAAAATTAAAAATTAAAAATTAAAAATTAAAAATTAAAAATTAAAAATTAAAAATTAAAAATTAAAAATTAAAAATTAAAAATTAAAAATTAAAAATTAAAAATTAAAAATTAAAAATTAAAAATTAAAAATTAAAAATTAAAAATTAAAAATTAAAAATTAAAAATTAAAAATTAAAAATTAAAAATTAAAAATTAAAAATTAAAAATTAAAAATTAAAAATTAAAAATTAAAAATTAAAAATTAAAAATTAAAAATTAAAAATTAAAAATTAAAAATTAAAAATTAAAAATTAAATTTAAAAATTAAAAATTAAAAATTAAAAATTAAAAATTAAAAGTTAAAAATTAAAAATTAAAAATTGAAAATTAAAAACTAAAAATTAAAAATTAAAAATTAAAAATTAAAAATTAAAAATTAAAAATTAAAAATTAAAAATTAAAAATTAAAAATTAAAAATTAAAAATTAAAAATTAAAAATTAAAAATTAAAAATTAAAAATTAAAAATTAAAAATTAAAAATTAAAAATTAAAAATTAAAAATTAAAAATTAAAAATTAAAAATTAAAAATTAAAAATTAAAAATTAAAAATTAAAAATTAAAAATTAAAAATTAAAAATTAAAAATTAAAAATTAAAAATTAAAAATTAAAAATTAAAAATTAAAAATTAAAAATTAAAAATTAAAAATTAAAAATTAAAAATTAAAAATTAAAAATTAAAAATTAAAAATTAAAAATTAAAAATTAAAAATTAAAAATTAAAAATTAAAAATTAAAAATTAAAAATTAAAAATTAAAAATTAAAAATTAAAAATTAAAAATTAAAAATTAAAAATTAAAAATTAAAAATGAAAAATTAAAAATTAAAAATGAAAAATTAAAAATTAAAATTAAAAATTAAAAATTAAAAATTAAAAATTAAAAATTGAAAATTAAAAATTAAAAATTAAAAATCAAAAATTAAAAATTAAAAATTAAAAATTAAAAATTAAAAATTAAAAATTAAAAATTAAAAATTAAAAATCAAAAATTAAAAATTAAAAATTAAAAATTAAAAATTAAAAATTAAAAATTAAAAATTAAAAATTAAAAATTAAAAATTAAAAATTAAAAATTAAAAATTAAAAATTAAAAATTAAAAATTAAAAATTAAAAATTAAAAATTAAAAATTAAAAATTAAAAATTAAAAATTAAAAATTAAAAATTAAAAATTAAAAATTAAAAATTAAAAATTAAAAATTAAAAATTAAAAATTAAAAATTAAAAATTAAAAATTAAAAATTAAAAATTAAAAATTAAAAATTAAAAATTAAAAATTAAAAATTAAAAATTAAAAATTAAAAATTAAAAATTAAAAATTAAAAATTAAAAATTAAAAATTAAAAATTAAAAATTAAAAATTAAAAATTAAAAATTAAAAATTAAAAATTAAAAATTAAAAATGAAAAATTAAAAATTAAAATTAAAAATTAAAAATTAAAAATTAAAAATTAAAAATTAAAAATTAAAAATTAAAAATTAAAAATTAAAAATTAAAAATTAAAAATTAAAAATTAAAAATTAAAAATTAAAAATTAAAAATTAAAAATTAAAAATTAAAAATTAAAAATTAAAAATTAAAAATTAAAAATTAAAAATTAAAAATTAAAAATTAAAAATTAAAAATTAAAAATTAAAAATTAAAAATTAAAAATTAAAAATGAAAAATTAAAAATTAAAATTAAAAATTAAAAATTAAAAATTAAAAATTAAAAATTAAAAATTAAAAATTAAAAATTAAAAATTAAAAATTAAAAATTAAAATGTAAAAATTAAAAATTAAAAATTAAAAATTAAAAATTAAAAATTAAACATTAAAAATTAAAAATTAAAAATTAAAATTAAAAATTAAAAATTAAAAATTAAAAATTAAAAATTAAAAATTAAAAATTAAAAATTAAATATTAAAAATTAAAAATTAAAAATTAAAAATTAAAAATTAAAAATTAAAAATTAAAAATTAAAAATTAGAAATTAGAAATTAAAAATTAAAAATTAAAAATTAAAAATTAAAAATTAAAAATTAAAAATTAAAAATTAAAAATTAAAAATTAAAAATTAAAAATTAAAAATTAAAAATTAAAAATTAAAAATTAAAAATTAAAAATTAAAAATTAAAAATTAAAAATTAAAAATTAAAAATTAAAAATTAAAAATTAAAAATTAAAAATTAAAAATTAAAAATTAAAAATTAAAAATTAAAAATTAAAAATTAAAAATTAAAAATTAAAAATTAAAAATTAAAAATTAAAAATTAAAAATTAAAAATTAAAAAATAAAAATTAAATATTAAAAATTAAAAACTAAAAACTAAAAATGAAAAATTAAAAAATTAAAAATTAAAAATTAAAAAATAAGAAATTAAAAATAAAAATTTAAAAATGAAAAATTAAAAAGGAAAAATGAAAAACGAAAAATGAAAAATTAAGAACGAAAAATGAAAAATAAAATATGAAAAATTAAAAAAAAACAGTAATACAAAAAATTAAAAATAAACAATGAAAAATTAACAATGAAAAATAAAAAATTAAAATGAAATTTTATAAATGAAAAATGGAAATGAAAAATAAAAAATAAAAAATTAAAAAATTAAAAAGCAAAATAAAAAATTAAAAATAAAAAATAAAAACTGAAAAATAAAAAATTAAAAACAACAAAAGAAAAATTTTAAATTAAAAATAAAAAATGAAAAATAAAAAACGAAAATTGAAAAATAAAAAAAGGAAAATTAAAAATGAAATATAAAAAATGAAAAATAAAAAATGAAAAATAAAAAAATTAAAAATAAAAAATAAAAAATGAAAAATGAGAAATAAAATTTTAAAATAAAAAAAGAAAAATAAAAAACTGAGAAATAGAAATTAAATATTAAAAAAAAAAATTAAAAATTAAAAACGAAAAATGAAAAAATTAAAAATAAAAAATGAATAATTTAAATAAAGGGTCCGCCAAATAACTTTTTTTTTTTTTGAAAATGCTATAAAAAAAAACTACTGAATATTATCTCAAATTTCTTTTTTTATTTGAAAGTACAATCCTTCCGGTTAATAATGGAAAATAATTTCATTCAAATGGCTGCCTCGACTGGCCATGCAGTAGCCTACACGATCGGTCCAATTTTTAAGCACATTATCGATTGTGTGCAGCTGTATTTCACCAATTGCTTCACGAATATTGTCCTTTAAAGCGTCAATTGTCTCTGGCTTGTTGGCGTAAAACTTATCTTTGAGGGCACCCCACAAATAATAGTCCAACGGTGTCAAATCGCAGCTCCGAGGTGGCCAAACGACATCAGCTCTGCGGCTGATAATGCGATCTTCAAAAACAGGGCGCAGAACATCGAGTGTAGCTTCAGCTGTGAGGCACGTAGCGCCGTCCTGTTGAAACCAAATGTTGCCCATATCCTCCTCTTCAATTATTGTGAACAAAAATTCGTTCAGCTTGGCCCGATAACGATCGCCGTTGACTGTAACGGCCACTCCTTGCTCATTTTCGAAGAAAAATGGCCCAATTATGCCTCTGGACCAAAATCCGCACCAAACAGTGACTCGTTTTGGGTGTATCAGCGTGCGGGTTTTCTGTGCCTCAAATGCAACAATTTTGCTTGTTTATATACCCGCCAAGATCAAAATGAGCTTCTTCTGAAAAGATGATTTTTTTTGGCAAAATCGGCATCTTCTGTAAGTCGATCGCAGGCCCACTTAGCGAAGCGAAAACGCATTAGATGGTCAGTTGGCTTCAACTCCTGAACCAATTGGACTTTATACGTCGTCATACCAAGCTCTTTATGCAAAATTCGTCTCAATGATGCCTCCGAAATGTTCAATTCTTGAGAACGACGGTGAATTGATGTTGATGGCGCTTCACGCACACTTTCTGCCACAGCAGCAATATTCTCGGGTGTACGCACTGTTTTTGGCTTTTGACGCTTTGGTTTATCGGTGAGGATGCCAGTTTCTTTCACTTTTTTCACAAGATAACGAACATACGGAGCTGACGGTGCTTCTCTTCTTCCAAAATCCGTACGCAATTTTCGCACACATTCTGCAACATTACCATGATTTACAAAGTAATGTCGCAATATTTCCCAGCGTTGTTCAAGCGTATACACAACCATATTCGTTCGGCGGAAGGATAAAACTAATTATCTGCCAAATCAGACATGAGCTAAGTGTTACCATTCAGGAAATAAGCACTAGTTGAAAAAAAAAAACGTTAGATGGCGGACCCTTTATAAAAATGAAAAATTAAAATTAAAAAATTAAAAATGAAAAACGAAAATTAAAAATTAACCAGTTGAAATAATAGATATTTTTATATTAGCAGAGCCCCTGCAGTTGATTGCTATAAGCGATTCACAGATGACGCTTTCTGTTTGATTTTAAAAAGTGCCATGTTTACACATCTCCCCTGTGATCGGACTCACATGATTCTTTTTAATAAAATTTAGATTTAAGAAAAGATACTTTTTACGATAAGGTACTTTTTAAAACAGGTGCTTTTTTAAAAAATATACTTTTTAAATAAGGTACTTATTCACTAAAAGGCACTTTCTCAATAAACGGTACTTTGGCAGCATTTCAATGAAAAAATTCTTTAATAAAAATTTCCTTTTTGAAAAAATTTACATATTGAATAAAAGGTAGTTCTTTAATAAATGATACTTTTGTAAATAAAATGTGCGTTTTTTTTTTAATATTACTTTAAGAAGCAAGTTTTGTTAAAAAGTTAATTTTTATAAAGGGGAACTTTTTTATAAAAGGTACTTTCTGAAAAAGTTACTTTAGAAATAAGTACATAAAAAATATTTTTTTTAATTAAAGGTACTTTTTAGTAAAAATAAACTTTTTTAATTAAAAGGTATTTTTTTTAATTAAAGGGCATTTTCCCAAAATTTTTGTTTCGTTAACTCTTTCCTAAAGCCCATAAAGTGTAGGTTATCCATTTTGCTGTTTCGGCCCGACTTGAACTTTCTTAGTATTTTTATGATCATTCTGGGTTGTTTCGTTATCCTTTTATGTGGTGGTTAGTGTGAGTTTTAGCGATATCAGTGGTGTGATAGACCTCGTTATGGAGCATATAAAACGCATAAATGTATGAAGGCTGGACCATGGTGGCTGGATGGCTGGTTGGTTACGATCATTGTAATTATGGCAGTGTTTTGGCAAAAACAGAATTTGTAGTTTATAAAAAAGTATAAATAAAAGGGAAGTGTGCCTACGTCGGGCAAAAGAAAAAAAAATGGAGGAAATGTCGAGATTAAAAAATAAATCGATTTATTTATGTTTAGGGGTTGATTCATAAAGATGTTTAAAAAAAAAAACATGGTTTTTATCTGAAAGATTGATCGCTCTTTCTTAGATATTTCTTAATTTTTATGCACATTTCGTAGCAATTCGTTCTACAATACCGAGGCCTTTATTACCACTGTGGACTGGAATCTAAAACTAGTCAAAACAAAGGAGATGTGATTACTTTTGTGAAAAAATTTTGCATTCCTAAGCCAATTTGATATCAGTGCATTGCTTTTTAGTTTCTCTATTAAAGAAAGGTCTGTCTCGAAGCACAGTTTGAATTTTTTAGAATTATTATTTTAAAACATATAATTCGCTAAAGATTTAAACATTAAACAATTTCTATTCTATAAGTATATTAAGGTATACTTCTCCTATTACTGATGAAAAATGAATAAAAGCACAGAAGCTTTCTGTGCTGCAATAACCGCAACAAGAATAAAAATTACAGCAACTACCAAAAGTAACAGCAAACAGCAAACACCAACCTCATCTCAGTGTTCATCTCGTGTGCAGTTTTCATATTTATTGTTATTATTGTAATAATTTTATTTTTTATGGAATTTTGATTAAATCACACTGGTTGGCAAGCAGAGCTCAGCCTCTACCGAAACCACACCACACTTGACTGCAATAAAAACTTATTATTTGGCATGACTGGATGCAAGAGCAACATCTCGGAAGCATCTTGGCTGATCAAGCATAAGCTAAAGGAAAAAATTTTATTTGATAGTAACATTAACCACTACGGTGGTGTGTGTCAGAGAATTCATATGATTTTCACAGTTGCCACTTAAAGTGATAATTTAGGTTTTTAGTTACAAAATTAAAACGTGCTTTCGGTCTGTACAATTTTCCCACTTGAGCTCTGCAGAGCCAACCAAACCCTACTGATTGAATTGAGTGTGCGTGCAGTGAAAAGGATCTTTATGAAAATTCCCAGAAAAAAAAACTTGACCTTCACTACTAAAATAATAAAAAATAGAGTTTGGAACATCGCTAATGAGTTGAAGAACAAAGAGAATATAACAATTAATTTATTTAATGAGAAAATTGTTCTGTAAGTGAAATAAAATGAATAGATAGATATAAGGAAACATAACAATTAATGAATCATTAATTGATTTAATTCTGAGTGTTGTTACGTTCAAAGAAATACTCGTAGTTGGACGATAAGAACTCTTTATTATTTAGAAACAATAAAAATCAAAGTCTATCACAATAAAAACATTTTTGATGAACCCGCTTTAAGAAACAAACAAAACATTACAGTTTTTTTTTTTTATTGAACTCTACATTTTTATGAGCCGTAAATCAAAAACCATCATTCTTCATTTTTATGAATTTTGAACAGAAAAGAAACTCAACAAGGATTGAAAAAAAATGACATCGAAGACAACATGATGGAGACTATAAGTTAAAAGATTTCGAACTTGACGGTATTGATGCTCATTGTATAAAAATTTTTTCTCTCTCTCTTGTTTTTTTTTTTTTTTTGCTGTTAAAACATTAAGGGTAATCATAGGTAAACACAAAATCCAGATAAGTTTGCTGAATGTTGAAGGAAGATTAAAATAAACAATCAAGAAAGTAATTAGCTTTCTAGGCTATCAACATGATAGTCTAGTCTAGTCCATTTATAGAATATTTAAAATGATTTTGCTTTCAAGATGTTTCCTAAAGAGGTTTATTATTCTCGAAAATATATTTTTAAATAATTTACGATACATTTTTAACGTATTAAAGAATATATTTATAAAAAAAACCAATTTCTAAATATAATTTATGTTTTTGAAGACTATCTGAATTTATTTTTGGACAAGCTCATTGTTTACGTTAGCATTATATAGATCCCACTGTTAGCAGCTACTTGTCAAAATGGGAAGGAATTTTAAATCCAGAGGGCGCTTTAGGTTTTAAGCCTTTATTTTTGTTTGATATATATTTGAATTTTTGTGAAATGTTATATTTTTTTCGCGGTCTGCTCATTCGTAAAACTATCGTCAACACTCACGGATTAATCGCTGAGTAGCCTTGTACAAAAAAATATTTGTAAAGTCGCCATTTTTGAAAATAAAAAAGGGAAAGTAAAATTGAATTTACTTTGTATCATTTTTTATAGAAAACCTTAATCATTTAGTACGTTCTTTTTTTGAACATTTCTTTAATCGCTGTAACTTGGGTTCCACATAAATTCGAAGAACCAACCCCTACTTCAGCACGAAATATTTACCCGTCGTACGTTACAGCGATATTAATACTAAGATATTGATTAAGACTCATGCTAGTGTGGTTTACTTTGTGTGAGAGGTGCCAATCCAACTGAACCGATCCCAACCGCCCCCCACCCCTTTTTGGTCAATGGACTCTTGCTATCATAATACTCCAGATATAAATACTTATTTTTATGGGATTTGGCAGGCGTCTAGTCTAATCTCGCCCGTTTTTGTTTCGATCTACATTTCAAGTACTGTAGATATTTTACTTTGTATGAAAGGTGCCACGACCCACGAAAGTGGAACGATTTAAGAGTGTTAAATTCGGCTGGGCCGAATCTTTGCTACCCTCCACCTGCATCTTAAATTCAATATTACAACCAATATTGGCTACCACTTTAAAACTGTTGTCGGTACTGAAATTAAAATTTCGAATACCAATTAAATTCAAAGTTAATTGCTTTTCTTGTTGTTGCCAATTTCTTTATAATTCCTTGTCATAAAAAACAATGATCGTGTCATCTATAGAAAGAATTCGTTACTATTTGAAAAATGGCATTATTTTTCTTTTACTGGACTAAAAAACCCCTAAAGAAATTCATTATATTATGCAGCGTGCGTTAAAACACCCAAAGATTTATCCCTAAAGAAAGTTTTGAGATAACTCATGATAATTAAAAAAAGAAAAAAATCAATCGGCTAAAAATTTCCAGACATTAATATAAAAAGAGCAAATTTTAAAATATTTTTGTCTGAATTAGCCAGTAATTTTTAATTTTTAATTTCCATTTCCATTCTTTGTTTTTCATTTTTTATTTTTCAATTTTCATTTTTCAGTTTTAATTTTTAATTTTCCATTTTTCATTTTTCAATTTTCGTTTTTCAATTTTCTTTTTTCAATTTTCATTTATCATTTTTCAGCTTTTATTTTTCATTTCCCACTTTTCGTTTTTCATTTTTAATTTTTTAATTTTTCTTTTTTCATTTTTCAGTTTTCATTTTTCAATTTTCATTTATTATTTTTCAGTTTTCATTTTTCTTTTTCGATTTTCCATTTTTCGTATTTCAATTTCAATTTTTCGTTTTTCATTTTCCAATTTTTATTTTTTATTTTTCAATTTTCATTTATCATTTTTCAGTTTTCATTTTTAATTTTCCATTTTTCATTTTTCATTTTTTAGTTTTCATTTTTCATTTATAATTTTTCAGTTTTCATTTTTCATTTTCGATTTTCCATTTTTGGTTTTTCAATTTTAATTTTTCGTTTTTCATTTTTCATTTTCCAATTTTTATTTTTTATTTTTCAATTTTCATTTATAATTTATCAGTCTTCATTTTTCATTTTCCATTTTTCAATTTTAATTTTAATTTTTAATTTTTCATTTTCCATTTTTCGTTTTTCATTTTTCATTTTTCATTTTTATTTTCCAATTTTCATTTTTCGTTTTTCAGTTTTGATTTTTCATTTTCCATTTTTCATTTTTCAATTTTCAATTTTCAATTTTAATTTTTCATTTTTCATTTTCCATTTTTCGTTTTTCATTTTTATTTTCCAATTTTCATTTATCATTTTTCAGTTTTCATTTTCCATTTTCCATTTTCCATTTTTCAGTTTTCATTTTTCATTTTTTGTTTTTCGTTTTTCATTTTCATTTTCCAATTTTCATTTTTCAGTTTTCATTTCTCAATTTTCCTTTTTCATTTCTCATATTTCGTTTTTCAATTTTAATTTTTAATTTTTCAATTTTGATTTTTCATTTTCCACTTTTCGTTTTTCGTTTTTAATTTTTCATTTTTCAATTTTCATTTATAATTTTTCAGTTTTTATTTTTCATTTTTCATTTTTCGATTTTCATTTTTCGTTTTTCGTTTTTCATTTTTCATTTTTCATTTTCCAATTTTTATTTTTTATTTTTATTTTTAAATTTTTTATCATTTTTCATTTTTAATTTTTCATTTTTCATTTTTCATTTTTCGTTTTTCATTTTAATTTTTTATTTTCAATTTTCATTTTTCCAATTTTCATATTTCGTTTTTCAGTTTTCATTTTTCAATATTCATTTATCATTTTTCAGTTTCCACTTTTCATTTTCCATTTTCCATTTTTCAGTTTTCGTTTTTCATTTTCATTTTCCAATTTTCATTTTTCAGTTTTCATTTCTCAATTTTCATTTTTCGTTTTTCATTTTTCATTTCTCATTTTTCAATTTTAATTTTTAATTTTTCGATTTTCATTTTTCATTTTCCATTTTCAATTTTTAATTTTTCACTTTGCATTTTTCATTTTCCATTTTCCATTTTTCTTTTTTAATTTTTCATTTTTTAGATTTCATTTTTCAATTTTCATTTATTATTTTTCAGTTTTCATTTACCATTTTTAAATTTTCAATTTTAATTTTTCATTTTCCATTTTTCGTTTTTCAGTTTTCATTTTTCAATATTCATTTATCATTTTTCAGTTTTCATTTTTCATTTTCCATTTTCCATTTTTCAATTTTAATTTCTCATTTTCCATTTTTCGTTTTTTGCTTTCCATTTTTCATTTTTATTTTCCAATTTTCATATTTCGTTTTTCAGTTTTCGTTTTTCAATATTCATTTAACATTTTTCAGTTTCCACTTTTCATTTTCCATTTTCCATTTTTCAGTTTTCGTTTTTCATTTTCATTTTCCAATTTTCATTTTTCAGTTTTCATTTCTCAATTTTCGTTTTTCATTTTTCATTTCTCATTTTTCAATTTTAATTTTTCATTTTTCCATTTTCATTTTCCATTTTCAATTTTTAATTTTTCATTTTCCATTTTTCATTTTCCATTTTCCATTTTCCATTTTTCTTTTTTAATTTTTAATTTTTCATTTTTATTTCGATTTTCCATTTCTCAGTTTTCGTTTTTCCTTTTTCATTAGGGATTATATTTTTTGTTTCATATAGACGATTTTTTTATTATATCGTGATAACAATAATACATTATCATTTTTTTGTGTTTTTCTTGTAACTGTGTATGTTGTTGTACAACAAGTATGTTCAACCACTAAAATATTACAACAAACACATTGGGTATTTTAGTTTTTTTATAGGTGTATACAAATTTTTGGCCAGATCACAGCATAATGACGTCCGATTTACCCCATTTTAAATACCAACCTGCTCCAAATGATGGCAAATAACACTATCGTAACCTTACCCAGAGAAATAGCTTATTTTGTGAATGAGCATGTTTTTAACAGATAGACAGACAGCCGGACAACGCTAGATCGACTTCGCCTTTTATAGGGATCAAGAATATATATAGTTTATGGGGTCTATGGAATTTATTTCTATAAGTTACAAACTGATTGACATCATAGCATTTCATATATATATATATATATATATTCAGGTGAGATGTAACCGGAAAATATGTTATGGGTAGGAGGAAAGGGCGGATAAAATTTGTGTTTAGTTGACTTAAATTTATCTATATTGTAAGCGACAGGAAAGACTTCAGCGGGAAGTTTATTCCACATACGGCTTGTGCGGCTAATAAACAAATTTTCCCCATAATGCGTTGTGCAATCCTCTGGACAATAGACTGTAAATGGATCAAACGAAGGTTGAAGAATTTAGCCCGCGTAGAACTCCAGATATATTATTTTGTGTGGCAAATGCCTCGCCCATTGTTATCAGGCTATTCCAGATATATGATGATAAATATTTATTTTGTATGGAATGTGCCACACATACTAAGATGATCCAACGTATTTTATGTCCGAGTACTCAAAGTAGTAACCTATGGTCATTCGCAAACTCTCGTTACTCTGCCTTCTGCACTACTCCAGATGTTTGATATTAATAATTTACTTTGTATCGGAGGTGCCATGCCCACTTCATATATCAATAAAAATAAATAGCCTGTATTTCCTTTTAGATATATAGTAAAACTGTGTGAAAATATTAAGAAGATCGATCCGCTTTTAAATACATAAATTTGCTATTGTATGTGTGTGTGTGTGATTTCAGAGCATTCTGAAAGCCTCTGATAGGGTTTTTGTGGGCGGAGTGACATGGTAATTTATTATTTTAATATGTTTCTATATATTTTTTTTTTTTAGAATTAATTTTTCCATAGCTTTTTTCCGAAAACTGAGAATAGCCTTAAAAAGAAAATCTGATGATCTTCAAAGTTACTTTCGTAGGTAGTGGTGAGAGCAAATGATATCACTAGTGATATTATTGTTGATAGAGACGATGATGGAGATGGTGTACAGTGCTAGTAGTGATGGTATGCATTCAATCAATCAAAATAATGACAGAAAACTGACTTACAAAAGAAATAACAACAACATCAACGAAAATTAAAATAAAAAATAAAAAGAAGACGATCTATCTGCTTCTTTTAATTCACTTTTTTTTTTGGCTTGTCATAAAAAAAACGCATGAGTTTTAGTAGTTGGTTTCATATGCTCACATCGATACACGTCCGTTTGTTTGAGCATTTACCCGGCTTTATGAATGATGGACGTTTGTTCTGACTTTAACAAGTGCTTTGTTGTTGATTTTTTTTTTCGTATCTACGAACTACAACAACAAAGTATGATTGCATTTTTATTTCTTTTGATAAGTTTGAATTCGTATAACAAAAAAAAAAAAAAAAAAAGAACCTCAATAAAAACGTAAATTTTTTTAGCGCTTTTGTAAAGAATGTTGCGCCTTCTTTTTTTTCTGAAGTTAAATTGATGATGAGAATTAACAAAAAAAAAAAACGGAAAAAAGAAATTCATCATGTATTTGTATTATTGTTGCTATTGATGTTTTTGTTGTTGTTGTTGTTGTTGTCGCTATTGTTGATATTGCTGTCGCTGGTGCCTGTTTAAATTAGTTTTAAATTGTTTATAAATAAAAATTTATTTATGCATTTTATGAGTTTAAATGTACGACTGCGAGTAAATGTTTTCCTAAGGGTGTCTTAAGTATCAAACGATGTGAATCTGTTGCTCTGTTTGTATTATTTCTTCGTCTTATTCGTCATTTTCGGAACAGAGACACATCCATAAAACGTGTCTTGACGTTTATTTTCTTCGTAATTGATACGTGGTTTGATTGTTTTCCTATACATATGTACATATGTACGTACATTCATGTATGTGTTTTTCTTTCCAAAATTTTAATGTTAAGCAATTAAATTGTTGTTACTTTACTTTTATTTTATTTTCTGTTTTTTTTTTTCATTCTGTCGAAATAACATCAAAACTTACTCCACAAGCAAACATTGACAGTTAATGATCACTTAAACTGAAGTCAGTTTTGTTTGTATGATTAACAAATGTCAATGTTATTAAAAGAGGGGGGGTTTAAAGGCAGCACAGCCTGATAGTCTAGATTGATTTATAACACAAACATTTCAATATTGTAATTGGATTAACAAAAAGGAGACAAAAAACAAATAATCCACTTGGGACAAACTAATTGAAGTCAGTTTAATGGATAAATATGTTAGAATTGCCGAGAGGAATAATGAGTTTAGATATGAGAAGCAAAGGCAGTAAACTAAATTTTATGAATCTGGAGACGCCTCTAGATGCCTCAAATTGATTTAATGAATAAGTTGCTTTCAAACTTAGTTGGTAACTTATCTATATGAAAAATTGCACCCGCTCTGATATCAACAAAAGCCAAGTCCATTTTATGTATAATAAAAGGGACTTCTAACAAATAAAATTGCACATAATTCTAAAAGCTGGAGTAAATTGACCACTTGGCTGGGTAATTTTATTAAAAAAGTAAATTTTTATTAAAAAAGTGAATTTTATTAAAAAAGTACCTTTATTTAAAAAAGTACATTTTGTTTAAAAAGAACCTCTTAAAAAATACCCGTCCTCAAAAAAACGCCTTTTATAAAAAAGTAACTTTTCTGAAAAAATTAGATTTTCTTAATAAAGTAGGTACATTTTAATTAAAAAAGAACCTTTTATTAAAAAAGTACCTTTTATTAAAAAAGTACCTTTTTTTAAAAAAATACCTTTTATTTAAAAAGTACCTTTTACCAAAGAAGAAACTTTTTTATAATTGTACCTTGTCTGAAATAAGTAGATTTTCTTAATAAAGTACCTTTTAATTAGAAAAGAACATTTTATTAAAAAAGTTATTTTTATTAAAAAAGTTCCTTTTAATTAAAAGAACCTTATATTAAAAAAGAATCTTATATTAAAAAAGTACCTTTTATTAAAATAGTACCTTTTATTGAAAAAGAATCTAATATTAGACAAGTCAGAAAATTATATTCGGTCTAGACCGACTATACGATACCCTATACCATGCGTTTATACACCCTATCTCTCAGACCCAACTAACTGGATATAGAAAATAAGCATAAACCAAATTTGAGTGAGATTTTTATTAATTTTTTTGGCTGCAGATATGAAAAAGTTCATATCGGATGCTATATCTATATGGGGACTAGGCCCAAAAATGGACCGATCCTGACCATGTTTGGTAAAGTCTCTTGTATTTTCTAAAAATATATACAAACAAAATTTGAGAAGAATCAGTGCAATATTTTTGTTTTTTTGATAGATTTAAGTGAAGATCGGGAAACAGCTCTATATGGGGCCTATGACTAAGAGTTGTCCAATAGGGATCATTTCTGGACTACTGATGAATGGATCTAATATATACATACAAACCCAATTTGACTAAGATTTGATAACTTGGATCTTATGGCAATATATGTTGATTTCATAGGGGTCATTTGTATGGGGGCTAGGTCTGAACATGCACCGATTCTCACCAATTTCAATAGCGTTCATCCCACGGCCGATAAAAGATCAAATACCAAATTTCATCAAAATATATTCATATTTGCGACCTGCAGTTTGATTACAAGCTTTACATGGACACACAGACGGACGGACGGACGGACATCGTTAAATCGAATCAGATAGTGATTCTGATTCGATTGGTATAATTAAAGATGGGTGTAGGTCAAATATTTTTGGTTGTTACAAACAGCAGCACAAAGTCATTATACCCAAACCACATAGTGGTATAGGGTATAAAAAGTACCTTTAATTAAAAAAGCACCTTTTATTAAAAAAGTACCTTTTATTAAAAAAGTACCTTTTGCTAAAAAAGTACCCTTTATTAAAAAAGTACCTTTTATAAAAAAGTACCTTTTATTAAAAAAGTACCTTTTTAAAAAAAACCTTTTATTAAAAAAGCACCTTTTATGAAAAAAGTACCTTTTATCAAAGAAGCAACTTTTTTGAAATTGTACCTTGTCTGAAATAAGTAGATTTTCTTAATAAAGTACCTTTAAATTAGAAAAGAACATTTTATTAAAAGTTATTTTTTATTAAAAAAGAACCGTTTATTAAAAGTTCCTTTTAATAAAAAAGAACTTTATATTAAAATAGAATCTTATATTAAAAAAGTACCTTTTATTAAAATAGTACCTTTTATTAAAAAAGTACCTTTAATTAAAAAAGAACTTTATATTAAAAAAGTTCCTTTTATTAAAAAGAACCTGTTATTAAAAAAGAACCATATATTAAAAAAGTAACTTTTCTTAAAAAAGTACCTTTTATTAAAAAAGTACCTTTTATTAAAAAAGTACCTTTTATTAAAAAAGTACCTTTTATTAAAAAAGGACCCTTTAATAAAAAAGTACCTTTTATAAAAAAGTACATTTTTAAAAAAACCCTTTTATTAAAAAAGCACCTTTTTTAAAAAAGTACCTTTTATCAAAAAATTAACTTTTTTAAAATAGTACCTTATCTGAAAAAGTAGATTTTCTTAATAAAGTACCTTTTAATTAGAAAAGAACATTTTATTATAAAAGCACCTTTTATTATAAAAGTACCTTTTATTAAAAAAGTACCTTTTATTAAAAAAGTACCATTTATTAAAAAAGTACCTTTTATTAAAAAAGTACCTTTTATTAAAAAAGTACCTTTTATCAAAGAAGCAACTTTTTTAAAATTGTACCTTGTCTGAAATAAGTAGATTTTCTTAATAAAGTAACTTTTAATTAGAAAAGAACATTTTATTAAAAGTTATTTTTATTAAAAAAGAACCGTTTATTAAAAAAGTTCCTTTTAATAAAAAATAACCTTATATTAAAAAAGAATCTTATATTAAAAAGTACCTTTTATTAAAATAGTACCTTTTATTAAAAAAATACCTTTTATTAAAAAAGTACCTTTTATTAAAAAAGTACCTTTTATTAAAAAAGTACCTTTTATTTAAAAAGTACCTTTTATTAGAAAAGTACCTTTTATTAAAAAAGTACCTTTTATTAAAAAAGTACCTTTTATTAAAAAAGTACCTTTTATTAAAAAAGTACCTTTTATTAAAAAAGTACCTTTTATTAAAAAAGTACCTTTTATTAAAAAAGTACCTTTTATTAAAAAAGTACCTTTTATCAAAGAAGTAACTTTTTTAAAATTGTACCTTGGCTGAAATAAGTAGATTTTTTAAAATTGTACCTTGGCTGAAATAAGTAGATTTTCTTAATTAAGTATCTTTTAATTAGAACAGAACATTTTATTAAAATCCTTTTTATTAAAAAAGAACCATTTATTAAAAAAGTTCCTTTTAATAAAAAAGAACCTTATATTAAAAAAGTACCTTTTATTAAAAAGTACATTTTATTAAAAAAGTACCTTTTATTAAAAAAGTACCTTTTATTAAAAAAGTACCTTTTATTAAAAAAGTACCTTTTATTAAAAAAGTACCTTTTATTAAAAAAGTACCTTTTATTAAAGAAGTACTTTTTATTAAAAAAGAACCATTTATTAAAAAAGTTCCTTTTAATAAAAAAGAACCTTATATTAAAAAAGTACCTTTTATTAAAAAAGTACATTTTATTAAAAAAGTACCTTTTATTAAAAAAGTACCTTTTATTTAAAAAGTGCCTTTTATTAACAAAGGTACCTTTTATTAAAAAAGTACCTTTTATTAAAAAGTACATTTTATTAAAAAATTACCTTTTATTAAAAAAGTACCTTTTATTAAAAAAGTACCTTTTATTAAAAAAGTACCTTTTATTAAAAAAGTACCTTTTAATAAAAAAGTACCTTTTATTAAAAAAGTACCTTTTATTAAAAAAGTACCTTTTATTAAAAAAGTACCTTTTATTAAAAAGTACATTTTATTAAAAAATTGCCTTTTATTAAAAAAGTACCTTTTATTAAAAAAGTACCTTTTATTAAAAAGTACCTTTTCATTAAAAAAGTACCTTTTATTAAAAAAGCACCTTTTATGAAAAAAGTACCTTTTATTAAAAAAGTACCTTTTATTAAAAAAGTATCTTTTATCAAAAAAGTAACTTTTTTAAAAAAACAACTTTTTTAAAATAGTACCTTATCTGAAAAAGTAGATTTTCTTAATAAAGTAACTTTTAATTAGAAAAGAACATTTTATTAAAAAAGTTCCTTTTATTAAAAAAGTACCTTTTATCAAAAAAATTTAATTTAAAAGAGAAAAGTATCTTTTATTAAAAAAGTACTTTCCATTAAAAAAGTACGTTTCGTTAAAAAAAACTACTTTTTGTTTAAAAAACGCCTTTAATTAAAAAAGTGCCCAATATTAAAAAGTACCTCTTCTTCAAAATCACCTTTTTAAAAAATATCTTTTATTAAAATGTACTTTTTATTAAAAAAAAGTCCCTATTTTTGACAAAGAACATTTTATTAAAGTAACAGATTTTATTAAAGAAAAGTACCTTTTAATAAAAAAGTAACTTTTATGAAAAAAGTATATTTTAAAAAAAAAGGAAATTTTAATAAAAAAGGTACTTTTTATTAAAAAAGTAACTTTTATTAAAAAGTACCTCTTATTAATAAACTTCCTTTTATTAAAAGGGCACCTTTTATTAAAAAAACACCTTTAAATAAAAAAGTGCATTTTATGAAAAAGAACCTTTTGTTAAAAAAATACATATTATAAAATATGTAAATTTTAATAAAAAAAGGTACCTTTCATGAAAAAAGTACCTTCTATTAGAAAAACACATTTTATTAAAAAAATCACCTCTTGTTGAAATAGTACCCTTTCTTAAAGATAAATAAATACCTTTTATAATATATTACATTTTATAAAATAGTACAATTTCTGAAAAAAATAGCTTTTCTTTATAAAGTGTCATTTCAGAATCTTTTCTAAAAAAGTATCTTACTTTAAAAGAGCTTCCTATAATCAAGTCTGTAATGGAAACTATATCCGTAATCGCTTACAAACCTGCTTAATTAAGGCCTAGTTTTAATATAGCGAATTCCCACATAGAACCTCTAATTTTGTTGATTTTAACTAGTCGACCTTACAAATCTGATTGCTCTGAAGAGAAAAAGAATAAGCTCTAATGACTAGATTTTAAAGGAAAATCGTCTTTTTGGTTTTTGGAATTCTTAAAAATTTAAAGGTTTTCAGAATCCAACTAAGTTTCTATGGCTAAAGATTTTGGTCACTAGCATATTTTTATACAATATACAAAGAAAAATATCGCAATTGGAATCTGTTTTCTGTGTGTATGAATTTAAAATCTTTTCGAGTTGATGAAATTTTGCAAATATTTTTTAGCTAGTAATTTTTGAAGTGCTTAAAAGCGGAATTTCACACTATTGTAATTTCAGAATAATTTGTTTAGATTCCAACATACATATGTGAACAAAAATTTGTGTTGACTTATACTTAATAAATTTTAATTGAAAATTTACACAATTTTAACCTTGAATATATTCAGCTTTACTCCTACAAAACTTCCCTTAAGTATACATATTTCGAACATAACGATTCGAACGTCCAACTGTAAACATTTATTTTTTACTTGGATGTGCTCGTATGTAAGAGTACGTGAATGTACGAGTAATATGTTTGTTTATCCGCCAACAAAAGCTTTTTTTTTGCTTTAATGTTTGTTATTATTGTGTCAACATTTCGTTAAATTAGTTTCTTACCACCAAGCTGATCCACTAAATCAACAAACTTTATTATTATTACTTGCACTTCATTGTGTCAAAAAATGAGTGGAACAACACCAGACGATGATGGTGTAAACAAATCCAATCATGTTAAAGATAGACTCGTACCAGCAGTAAAAATTTATTTTTTTATTTTATTTCTTCTCTTATTTTCATTAAAGACCTGTATGTATGAAAAAAGTAGTTCATACATATTTATTTCGGCATATATAAAATTAAACTGCAATCTAAACGACAGGCTACAGAATATAGAAAATTTAAATTGTTCTCAGATTGTGGTAGAAAAAATTAGGAAAACAATTGAAGTTATTTTTTTTTTTTTTTTAATAATATCTTTTCAATTTTGTAATCGCTTTCGCTGGTCGAATCAATTGTAGCTTGCCTCCAGTATATACGAGTTCCGAACTACACAAATATGTAATGTTTTTTGAATAAACAACTTTAAAAAACTGAGTCTTTAATGTAGACAGTGTAATAACATTTACATTTGTTTGTCTGTATTATCTAAACAAAATATTTGTAAACAAATTGTCTGTGCATTCATGATTAGGCCATTTTTTTCGTCTAAACCAAAACAATAAATAGAGGTAAGAATAAGACGGTTGTAGGTACGGACGCAGTGGGTTTTAAAGTGGTTTCTTTGTCAAGGGTTTGCAAAGTGATGGCTAGTGAAAAATTTAACCCGCTCATATTTTGTTCTCTTTGATTTGTATTACTCTAAGATTGTGGCGGCATAAATTACCCCAGAGTTGGTGTATTTTATTCTTCATTTGTATGTTGTTGGTCGTTAATTTGTTTTCTTATGAGGTACTTAATTATGAAAGCTTTAAAATAATAATAATAATAATAATGCAATGTTAAAGGCAGACCAAAGAATTTAAATAAAAAGAAAACCAAACTGAAACCTTGTGCGAGTAGTGCTGTATGCTTCAGTTTGTATAGAATAATTTTTTTGTCTTTTTTTATTTGTTTACTAATTTTTTTTTTTAATTCCATTCAGTTTTTCGTTAAATTCGTTAAATTCAGTTTTTATTTGTTTATTTAGAGGTCTTACAAGTTTAGGGTTTTATTAGTTTGATATGAGTTTTGTAATTAACATCATTGTAGTAAATTTATAAATTTTTTATGCAAAAATTAACTAAATTTTATTTACAATCTTTGTGTAGTTAGAGTGGTATGCAATTCTAGTGTGCCTCATTTTTGTCTGCTACACCTAAAATAATAAATTTACACATTCTTTGTGTAAAAATAAATAAAATAAATAAAAATAATAAATTATGATGAAATAAATGATTTAAACGAATATGTACACTATTTTGATAACTGCCTTGAAAACACAATAAAAAAAATTTACTATTAAAAAAAAATAACTGAAAAATGTAAAAACAAGTGGTTTAACAACGAACTCAAATCATTAAAAAGAGAAAAAGTCTTTATGTATCAAAATGCAATTACAGTAAATACAATTGACGCTTGGAATAGTTATAAAATAATTAGAAATATTAGTTTTTATGTATTGTCGATCTTGTGTTGTAATAATAATTAGTTATTTATAGTTCGGTTCGAGATCATGTATAATTTTCTAATACTAGAAAAGATAATACTTTATGCAATGTAAGAGAAATTTGGAAAAAATTGAATACAGCGCTAGATGGAGTAGCTATTTTCGAACAAAGCGTCTTGTTCATCTTCAGCATCCTTCTGCCTATTGCTTCAACTCATGCTTAATCAACTAATTAACTCAACATACGGTCCAATGCAATTGTGATAAATCTGTTAAGATTTCACATGCCATTACAGTTCCCATCTATGGGACGGTTGGCAAAACAAAAAGAGCTTTTTTCACATTACGAGATTTGTAATTGATCAAAGCGATGTTAATGTAGAGAAAGCTATAAATTGAAAAAAACTCTGCTTGTTCGTTCTAACTCTCGTATGAAAAGAGAGAAAAAAAACATTTCTCATGTTCTTTTCTTTCTAATGTTGAGTTAAATAGTTGATTAAGCATGAGTTGAAGCAATAGGCAGAAGTATGCTGAAGATGAACAAGTCGCTTTGTTCGAAAGTAGCTACTCCATCTAGCGCTGTCTTCAATTTTTTCCAAATTTCTCTTACATTGCATAAAGTATTATCTTTTCTAGTATTAGAAAATTAAATAACTAATTATTATAATTAGAAATATCTATAAAGCAAAAATTGAACATGAAAAGAATAAATATATTAATAATAAAATAAATAGTGCAAATAACCAAAAAGAAGTGTGGAGTAAAATTAAAGAACTAGTCCTAAAAAACCCCAAATCTGTGATAAAAACTGTGATATATTATAAACAAATAGAATATAAAGACAATTTTCAAATAGCCAAAAATTTTAATGATTATTTTGTAAATAGTATTAACCGTACGATTCATAACCAGCAAAACTCCTTTAATTTCATAACCAGGTACCCGGGTACCCGAAGTAGGTTGTTTTGGGTTTATTGAAATAAAATAATATTTTCCTGTAAATATTTTTGTTGTTGATTATATTTTGCGTTCTCAACTGTACAAATTTGATATTTGGAAAAAAAAAAACTGGTTTCTGTTCGTATATAAGTACCTAAAGCGACACAAGTAGGCAGAAACTGGTTTTATGTAAGGGTTGTTTATTTGCTTATTTTGCTTATTTTCGGTACCTACTTGCTTAATTGCTTTTGAATTAGATATCAGATGTTCATTTGTGTCATAAAATTGAAATATTTCATTTGCTTCGCCAGTCTGTGTTGAATATTTGAACAGTGAAGTTGGTGATAAATGAGCCGCAACGACCGATATTTGTCTACAAGGGAATACTGGAATTTGAGTGATGAAGCAAGAAGCACATATATTCAACGTTTATTTGAGGAAGCGACTCAAGATGAGGATCTTGAAGTGGACCCTGTGGAAGACCAAAATGAAGGAAATGTGTCCTATACTGGCGAAGTTTCGGAATCAGAGAATGAAGATTTGAATGTTGACAACGCAAACGAAATTGCAGCTGCTATTGACGCACCAGAGGAAATTTTCTTTGATGATGAAAGTGAAGATGATGATATGCAAGAAGATGCAACAACAAACCCAGCAGACTACATGACTGCACGTGACGGCACACAATGGCAGCGAACACCACGTAGTTGCCAACAAGTGAGAAGCCACAATATATTCAGAGACCGCTGTGGTCCAGCGCGGATTACTGAAAATATGACGCCTTTGCAGTGTTTCAAATCATACCTCACAGTGGAAATGGTGGATATAATAGTGCGCCACACAAATAGAAAAGCGCATGCCACATATAATGCGTACAATGAAGCGAATCCCAATAGACGTCAGTTGAAGTGGAAAGACACGACAATCAACGAAATTTATGCGTTCATTGGAATGATTTTGATGGCTGGCACAAATCATTCTAATGACGAAAACGCAAGAGATTTGTGGACGTCACAGGCTCACCCAATATTCCGCGCCACCATGGGAATAAACAGGTTTTTCGATTTGCTGCGTTTTATGCGGTTTGACGACCCCAGAACACGGGTAGAGCGGCAGCGTCAAGACAAAGCGGCGCCAATTCGCGATATTTGGATAATGCTCAATGCAAATCTTGCCAGATATTATGTGCCATCAGAATATTTGACCATTGATGAACAATTATATCCATACCGTGGTAGAACAAAATTCACCCAATATATACCCTCGAAGCCAGCAAAATATGGCATAAAAGTATGGTGGATTTGCGATGCCAAAAACTCATATCCACTTCATGGCCAAATATATACTGGCAAACAAGAAACTGGTCGTGAAGTTAGTGTTGGCGAAAGAGTGGTGAGAGATTTAGTTGGGCCATACTACGATAGCGGACGAAATATAACAATGGATAAGTTTTTTACGACGCTGCCGTTGGCTAGGCAACTAAAAGTAGAAAAGCTCAGCATTGTGGGTACACTCCGCCGCAACAAAGCTTACATCCCTGCGGAGATGAAAGAAGACAAAAAAAAAGACGTTGGTTCAAGTTTATTTGGCTTCTACGACAACGTAACACTGCTCTCATATAAGCAGCGGAAGTCCAACTCGGTCATCCTTCTTTCTAGAATGCATGATGATGCACAAATTGACGAGAATGGGAAACCAGAAATTATAAATTTTTATAACCAAACAAAAGGTGGGGTGGACGTAATGGACCAAACGCTCCAAGAATACACGACACAGCGACAAACGAGAAGATGGCCGATGGCATTTTTCTATAACATCCTTGATGTGAGCGCATTTGCATCACACATCATATATTATGGAAATAATCCAACTGCACGATACACCACGACGCGCAGGAAGAATTTCCTGCGTCAACTGGCAGAAAACCTGTGCATTCCTGTTATAGAAAATAGAATTTCAAATGTGCAAAGCGTGCGCCAATTTTCAACAAAAAATGCAATTGAAAGCATCATCGGAAGGCCGTTGGAGAGTGTGCTTTGTGCTGCAGGTCCGTCAACATCTCCGTCAGCACGACAAAGGGGCAGAAAAGTACATACGGGCGTGTGCTACATGTGCAACCTTCTTCCAAATAAGCGCAGAAGAAAAACTAGAAAAAATTGCAGCATATGTAGCACGCCGATATGCGATGAGCACGCCATAACAATTACTAAATGCTACAATTGCCACAATAACAACGATAGTGATTCGGATGAATTATAATATAATATATATAAAATATGATAAAATAAATAAAAAAGACATTTTTTTCCAATAAAAACAACACAAAAAAACGTTTTTTCATTTACATGTCAGGCATTTACATAGGAATTGCATTAGGGTACCCGGGGACCCGGTTGTGTGTTTATGGGGGTAAAACATTTAAAATCATTTTTTAGAGAAAATATTGAAAATATTTTGAATTTTTTCGTATTTAAATCTTAGTTTAGCCAAAATCTCTCATGATTCGGAGTTTTATGTCCATATCTCAAAAATTATAGGGACAGCAGCACTTTAAAGTCAAAA
Organism: Cordilura impudica; assembly: GCA_963682025.1. Classification (NCBI taxonomy): domain Eukaryota; kingdom Metazoa; phylum Arthropoda; class Insecta; order Diptera; family Scathophagidae; genus Cordilura; species Cordilura impudica. The sequence goes on from OY821519.1 coordinate 238,339,360, forward strand.
AAGGTACGCGGGTACCCGGTTATGAATCGTAGGGTTAAGGAAATCAGGTATTCCATTGAAAATGTGCAGTGTGAAAATCAAATACCTGTGATAAACTTTAAATTTAAATTCCGTGCAATACATTTACAAGAACTAAAGATTATTTTTAAAAGCATTAACAAAAAACCTGATTATAACAAACTATCAAGTGACAGAATCCTAGATAATTGGGGCAGAACAGGCAATATTATATTAAATATTATAAATAAATCACTAGAGACTGGCGTATTCCCAAATAATTGGAAAGAATCGATGATTTTTCCCATTGAAAAAGTAAAAAATACATTAAAATGTGAAGAATATCGAACAATTAACACCTTAAAAACATGTGAAAAAGTCATTGAAAAATAGCAAAAAATCAATTGGAAGAATACATGGAACAACACAGATTATTATCAAAATATCAATCAGGCTTTAGAAGAAATTATTCATGTGCAACTGCAGTAAATTATGTCATAAACAGATGGAAATGTAAAGAGAGAAAAAATAAAATATTAGCGATTTTCTTTGATTTTAAAAGAGCTTTTGAAACGATAGATAGGGACATCCTATTGAAGAAATTAGCTAAATACGGTATTGAAGATACAGACCTAAAATGGTTTCAGTCATATTTAACAAATCGTAGACAATTAAAAAATGTTAATAATGAAATATCCAATGCAATAGAAAATGATTTTGGAGTAGCACAAGGCTCAATTTTAAGAGCTCTACTATTTGTTATATATATAAACGATATTGAAAATACATTAGAGAAATGCGAAGCTGTACTATATGCGGACGATACTTTGATTTTCACAGAAGCAGCAACGGAGGAAATATGTCATGAAAATTTAAAGAATGATAATAGATAATATTAATAAATGGCTAAAAATTAATAAATTAAAACTTAACGAAAACAAAACTGAATTAATGGAAATCAATATGAATACAAACATAACATTCAAAATAAATAATGTAATAATAGAAAAAGTGAATAATATAAAATATTTGGGTTTCTTGATTGACAAAGATTTAAACTTTAAAGATCATGTCAAATACATATGTAAGAAAATTGGCAAGAAAATCTGGTTTTTTAAACGTTTAATACGATATTAACCGCAATTAATATCTATAAAACTACCATAAAACCTCATTTTGAGTACGGGTCAACCATATTATTTACATGCTGTTCAGACCAACAAATAAAGAGGCTGCAAAAACTACAAAATAAGGCTATGCGCTCAATTTTAAAATGCAATCGGTTTACTTCAATATGTTATATGTTAGACGCACTGAAATGTCTAAACATCCAACAAAGGCAACTTAATACAATATTCTCTATCCAAAAAATGAAGATGAGAAGAGCACCAGATTACTTGATCGAACAAATTAGATATGTTGGAGATGTTCAACCCTATAACCTTAGGAATGCCTTAGACTTTAGACCACAGAGAGCAGATACAACAGCAATACAAAAATCTTTATTTTACAAAGGATTAAATCTTTACAACATGATGCCGAATGATATCAAGAACGAACTTAATATAAATCTTTTTAGGAAGAAAACTGTAAATTTTATTAAAAATGTTAACTTTTAATCAGAATATATGATAATATTTGTTAATTAATATGAAATGTCATTTAAAAGCATTTGAATACTACTAATAATAATAATAAATTAAATTTTTAGTTTAGTTTTTGTTTATTTATTATGAGCTTCTACAACGGTCTTTACAGTTATATCTTTGTCAGTTTCATCGTTAGCTTCGACACCTAGAATAGTAAATATACACATTTTTTTGTGTAAAATTAAATTGATTTATTTGTTTTGTTTCTGTTTGTTTACGTACAGATCCTACAAGTATAGCGTATTACAAGCTTGATATGAGACTTGTATATCAAAATAGTGTAGTAAATTTACACAATGTTTGTGTAAATATTATTTAAATTTTAATTATTTCTTTGGTTTTTGTTTGTTTATTTTGAGGTTTATGTTAAGGGTATTAAAAGTTTGGTGTAATATTTGCGTATGACGTTATTATTGGATTCGTTACCTAAAGTTGTAAATTTAAATTTTTTTTGTGTAAACTTAAGGTGGAAACACAACTGGAACGAATGACGAATTTCGCACAGCTCGACGAAGTTGTCGGCAACAATTCGTTGCGTAAATTCGTCGAATGAAATACAATTACGACGAATTCACATAACAGCTGTAACGTCATTTGAAATTGTTTTTAATTTATAATATGTACATTAGGGTTATGACTAATTTTTTACAAAATTTTTACCTATCACCACATGATAGGCAATACTAAATTAATAATAAAAATCGTGTTTGCTAGTCATTTTGCCGGAAAATCATTTCGCAGCAAATGCAATTTCAAAAAACTTACCGGATTTTTTTTTTTATTTTTATATTTTTTATTAATTTAATATATACATAGTAAAAAAATTATTTCAACAATATGGATTTTGATACGAGTTATGATTACTTATTTATTTGAATATTGTATGATATAAATTTAAGATTTAAAGTGCGACTATTTTTGCAGAAAGGAAAATCTCCTGAACAACTTTTATAGCACGTTCTGCGCAAATTTTACTACGCTGCTGATTTATTATTTACGACTTTTGCATAACCCCATGCCTCATAAAACACTCATTAACTTTTTTAAATTTAATAATTCAAAATTGTCTTCGCGGAAACAATGGTCTGAAAACCATACGTCGCACAGTGGACCATTTGACGAGAAGGCGGTCAAAAATCTATAACTTTTGATTGGATTGGAATTTTGGTATGCGTTTTTTTTTTTGTTTGGTAGGTGAGACTTTAGCCTTTAAGTTTTGCTATAAAACGTATATAAAAAAAGTTACGGAGGGTTTAAAATGCATTTTCATTTGTAGTTGAATTTTAGTACAAAAGTGAAGTGTTAAAAGGTAAAAAAAAAGTTTTTTTTTAATATAATGTCTTATTTTTTCAGTTAATTTTACAACTAATATTTTCTAACCATTTTTTAAATTAATTTTTTTCAGAAAATGCCAAACTTTGGCCCCCGTAAACTTTTTAGTGCTAATGTGCACAAGGGCCAAAGGTTGTTTTTTTCTTTTTGAAAGATCCCGAGTTAAAATATAATTTATTAAGCAGCGAATGTAAAAGTTACCTTATATTGGTTCAAGATAGAGAAGTTTCAATGAAAAACTCGTATGTTTTTGCTTTAGTTAAATTTTTTTTATTGTCTTTTTAATGCAGCTTCTATATAAATTTTTATGGTAAATTTATGAAATATAACAATTTTTATTGTAAATTTACAAAATATATAAATTTTTAAATCAAGAAAATTTTTTAACTATATAAAAAAAAGTGTAACTTATTGTTAGTGTAATGGAAAAGTACTTTAAATCAACCAATTTTAGTAAAAATTTCTTCTTGATTTTCATCTTCTAGAAGTTGTTTAGCTTCTTCGTCTAATTCAATAGAGGTAGTTTTCCATTTTTGACGAATGTTGGACATATATGGATCTGAAGTGCACAACAAAATAGTGATAAGGTCTTCATTAGTACAACATCTGGATATTTTCCTTCTGTTGTGCTCGCGAAAGAATCTGTAGTCTTTGTTCCTTTTTTCTTGCGCTTCTTCAGATAGATCTCCTATTGGTAGCATATTGTTTTAAATTATTTGTTCCCCATGGTACACAATTTTATAAACTGTGGATGGCATATATCTCCAAGAGTATTTGTCATTATAAAGTATAGCTGTTTTATTGGCGTACTCTCCAAATTTGTTTGCATTTATCTTTCTGCTGCATGCTAGAACTTGTAATATGATTTTGAATAGTCTTATTAATTCATGATCTGCAGTTTCCGGACCGGAAAAAAATCTCCTTGCAGTATTTCCATCATTTGTGTTTCCTTCCCCTTGTTTTGGTTGGTCGATTACGAGGCCTAGCTGTAGATATTTTTGTTGAATTGGTTTTTTTTGTTTTCTTTTTCTTCATTTTCTTTGTTTTTCTCACTGTTTCGCCTAACGGACCAAATTCCAAATCATAACCCAATTTAAGAATATGCTCCATGAAACGTATTCTAGCATGAAGAGGGGACATTCCAAATTCGTAGGCTTCCTTATAACTATCGTCTTCTGGTGGGGGTTGGCTTAATTGACTTGATGTCTTTTGGCATATAATGCAGCTTGACGTTGATTTTGTTCCAGTTAAAGCTTGTGCAACTTTTCCATCAATCACTGTGAGACACATTTTAAAATGTACTTCAATGTCTTGGTCATCAAATTTAAATATTACTGGTTGAAGTTCCTTAATTTGATCTTTTATTTTTTGAACTTCTTCAGTTATGACATCTTTGGTTTCCCTTTTGAATGCAAATTTTATTGGTCTGCAATACTTTGTTGCAGAAGGAATTTCATTTTTCCATATATCAATTTCTGTTGCTCTACTAGTTGACGGCTCTAAGACGCTATACCTTTTTGTTAAGCGCAATGGAACGAAAGATACCATAAATAAATTAGCATCTGATGAATTTTTGGCATTAAATTGCATGTATTGTTTCTGACCAGAGGATCCATCACATCCCCATTTAGAAATTAAAGTAATGCTGCCATTACCAATTTTTTTTAAATGATCAGTATCAAGAGTATTTAGCAATCGTTCGCAGTATGTTCAAGGAGATCTTGCAATTTTATTTCTGCTGATGTTGAAGTGACACGAATAGCAGATTGTGAAGGTAAACATTCTTTTTTGGCAGAAACTAAATCTCGATACTCTGGAAAAATCCCACAATTATTTTCATTGGTTCGCTTCCGCATTTCATTATATTGATTTTTGGTCAATTTCAAATCCAAAAATAGGGCGAATGCTTCTTCCGGCGTAAATTTCTTATCTTCAGTTGGTGTAGGAATGCTTTTCAAAATCCTCTTTGTGCGCCTTGGGCTCGCTTCTACTATTTTTTCAATTATTTAAATTTTATTTTTTTTTTGTTTTGGGTTGGTTGAATTTGGTGCAAAAATGAATCCTTAATAATTCTTTGAGAAATTTCTTCATTGATATTCTCCAGCTTGCGCCTTCGAGATCTTTCACTACATCCGTCAATTGGTTTTGCTATTCGATCCTATTTTCCACTTTCGTTGGCAGTTGTAGATGCACTCTCAAAAATAAGTTCCTTTATTAACCAGTCTTGGTAACGTTTGTACATCTTTGCCTTGCTATGAGAGCATTCAATGTACCGTCTTTTCAAATTCGATGCAAAATTAGTAATTTTTCCTTTCTGCATTTCAATGTCTTCTAGGTTACAATTCTTAAAGAAATTACAAAATTACATCGTCTACATCATTTCGTTGAAAATAAACATCTGCCAGATCTCTGTGACAGTACTTAGCCATTGCACAAATTGTAATGAATAATAATTGTGGAAACATTATTATAAATACTCTTTCTTGCAATTATGTAAAATAAAAATTTTTATCTTTTATTACCACTTTTAGAAGCATAAAAAACCCACACCCTAACCCCTTTTAAAAGGTGAAGCTTACCAGCTCATATCTTAAAGGGCTATGTCGCAATAGTTTTTTTTTACCATTTACAAATTTTTATCTTTTATTACCACTTTTAGAAGCATAAAAAACCCACACAACCCCTTTTAAAAGGTGAAACATACCTGCTCATATCATAAAGGGCTATGTCGCAATAGTTTTTTTTTTACCATTTACAAATTTTTTATCTTTTATTACCATTTTTAGAAACCCACACCCTAACCCCTTTTAAAAGGTGAAGCATACCTTTTCATATCTTAAAGGGCTATGTCGCAATAATTTTTTTTTCCATTTTTGAAAGATACCTATGTAAATGTGCCTATAACAATTAAGCGCATTATATCTCAACCCTTTTTTATAAGTATATAACAACTCCTGACAACTCTACCGACACGCAAAAAAATACACCGCGGTGCAACGGTAAGACCAACTTTTGTATTCATAACACTCAGACGGACGGACGGACATCGTTTAATCGACTCTGAAAGTGTTTTTGAGTCGATCCGTATAATAAAAGATGGATAAAGGTCCAATATTTTTGGCAGTTACAAACATCACCTCAAACTTAATATATCCTAACCACATAGTGGACAACTTTTGTATTCATAAATTTTGCAGAAAATATTTAACCTTGGGTCAGAAAAATTGTTCTGGTGCACACGGGCGGAAACTGGCGGGCATATAATTGGGTATAGGAGTATAGGGGAGGGTTCGGACTACAGAAGAGTGCAAGATTTTTTCTGGCTGCTTTTGACTGGCAGGAGTTATACTCTATTAAGTAGGAGATTTTCGGGAAATTTGGACCTTTTTTAAAAAATTTTTTTTTTAAATTTTAGAATGACTCAGCCACTTTACAATTTTAACGTTAATAGTATGGAAGCCACTAAATTATACAGAATTTATTTCACTTCAAAATCTTTTAAACCAAAAAAGTAACAGTCGTTCAAATATAAAATTTACAAGAATTTTTTCGAAGACCCTGTTCGCTGTTGAGATAAAGTCGCAAGTTTTTGGTTCCCGAGGTTAACTAGTATTTACTTTCAAATGAATAACATAACTTTAAAATCGGTAACAAAAAAAAATGATTTTTGGCCGCCTTCTCAAAATATGGTCCACTGTGCGTCGTACCATGCACCACATATAAATTGACATATTTTATATGGTTCTGCTTGGTATTTTGGAATTAGGATATTGCCAGAATTGTTCTAGAATTCCACCGAGCATTGCTTATTGGTGGTATAGTTTTGAAATTTATGAAGGGAAAGGGTTAAGAGGTCAAAACATACATCGAAATGAAGCTAGTGGTTCTAGATTTTTTTTATTCCGTTGTTGTAGATATCAACATTGCAGAGATCGTTTTATGAGATAATGACAAGTTTTGGATTTCAAATTTAAAAATATCAAATAAAAGGTACTCATGTAAACTTGAAAATGATGTATATATTACTCAATTCCGATACTAAAAAGTTATATACAAGTCAATGTCCAAACTTTGGAGGTCCATAACTCGAAAAATATCTCGACCGTCGAAAAAAATTTTTTTTGCTAGAATCGCAACAAAATATGTTATAAGTGGTGACCATTCGGGGCATCGCACCAAAAATACACAAAGGTTTTTAAAACGTAGTAGAAATATTTTAAATCAAATAAAAAAATATAGACCAAATTTTAACGCGTTTGGTGCGGAAACTTTTCTGAGAGCAGCGAAGAAGTAAGATTGTGTTTCTTAATATTTTTTTAATAGCCTTTTTGGCTAGGACATGTAAAATTTGATATTTGCAAAAAAAAAAATTAAAAAAGTCATAACCCTAATGTACATAAATAAATATTGGAAAAATATGAATAAAAGAATTTTTAACTTGGTACGAGTTATTCCAATTGTAAGCATCATTTTCACGATGATAAAAACCTTATTTTTTGGACGACAGCGTTTAATTTTTTAATTATGAAAAAATTACATAACTTTTCATTAATAATTTAATTTTATGTCATTTTTGTTTAAATGTTGCAGCTGATAGTGTGACCATATTAAAAAAAAGAAGCACTAAACGAAAAAGAATAAATATTAACAAAAAAAAAAAAAACCATATAAAAGAAAATTATATAATTAAAAATAGATTTTATTTAACTTATAAGTTATAAATAAAATATAAAAAAATTCTTAAAAACAAAAATAACTTTATTTACTAAAACATTTGAAAAACTATAATAAAATGCGGCCACTCTACACCAATTTATTAGTCGTTCATCGGCGTAAGAAATATAAATAAACCTATCACAGAGTTCGTTACGCAGTACGTATTTCGTTCGACGCACTGACTGTGTGCATTTTCATATACAGAAATGTGTTTATACTCTATACCACTATGTGGTTTGGGTATAATGACTTTGTGCTGCTGTTTGTAACAACAAAAAATATTTGACCTAGACCCATCTTTAATTATACCGATCGAATCAGAATCACTTTCTGAGCTGATTTAACAATGTCCGTCCGTCCGTCTGTGTGTCCATGTAAAGCTTGTAATCAAACTGCAGGTCGCAAATATGAATATATTTTGATGAAATTTGGTATATAACCTTTTATCGGCCATGGGATGAACGCTGTTGAAATTGGTGAGAATCGGTCCATGTTCAGACCTAGCCCCCATACAAATTACCCCTATGAAATCGACATAAATTGTCATAAGATCCAAATTGTCATATAGATCTTACTCAAATTGGGTTTATATGCGTTCATTACATCCATTAATGAGTAGTCCAAAAATAATGCCTTTGGCCCCATATAGAGCTGCTTCCCGATTTTCACTTAAATCTATTAAAAAACAAAAATATTGCACTGATTCTTCTCAAATTTTGTTTGTATATATTTTTGCAAAATACAAGAGACTTTACCAAACATGATCAGGATCGGTCCATTTTTGGACCTAGTCCCCATATAGATATAGCATCCGATATGAACTTTTTCATATCTGCAGCCAAAAAAATTAATAAAAATCCCACTCAAATTTGGTTTTTGCTTATTTTCTATGTCCAGTTAGTTGGGCCTAAGAGATAGGGTTTCTAAACGCATGGTATAGGGTATCGTATAGTCGGTCTAGACCGACTATAATTTTCTTACTTGTTTATTTCTGACGACGAATATTCGGAACGAAAAATATTCGGAACGAAAAATTCGTCGTTCGCCCCATTTGTGTTTCCAAATTTAAAAATATAAAATTATATGGATTTTAGTTTGTGTTTATTTATTTTGAATTTGCACTAGTTTAGGATATTTAAAGTTGTATATTTGTGGGTCCCATCATTGGCTTGGACACTTACTTATGCCGTTTTCTTTTCTGACAAAAAATGTCACCCATTTTTTGCCCTTTTTTGGAAAAGTGTATTTTTTTTTTAATATTTTCAATTAAGAGTAACCTTATATTATATATCAATCGAAAGGTCCCAAAGTGCTGTTTTCATAAATGCATAAAAATTTTGATTATTATCCTCTTGGAAGTCATTGGGTGAAAATATTCAAAAAAGGGGAACAATGGGGAAATATTCTCACACTGTGACCTGAAAGAAGGCAATGGCTGGAATTTTTTGTGATTTACGAGGGCTCGACTTTGATACCTTTCGATTGATTTATAAGATAAGGTTACTCTTAATTCAGAATATATAAAAAAATACACTTTTCGAAAATAGGGCAAAAAAAGGGCGACAGTTTTTGTCAGAAAAGAAAACGGCATTAGAATAGTAAATTAACACATTTTTTGCGTAAAATTAAATTGCCTTGTTTACTTAGAGGACCTACAAGTTCAGGGTACTGTAAGTGTGATGTGAGGAATGCAAATCACATCATTGTAACAAATTTACACATTTTTTATGTAAAAATTAATACAATTTAATTTATTTTTATAATTTTGGTCTGTTTATTTAAGAGATCTTCAAGTTTAGGACATTTAGACTGATATGTAATGCTTGGGCGTCTCATCATTGGCCTCGCTATCTAATATAATAAATTCACACATATTTTTTGTGTAAAATTAAATTTGTTTATTTCATTTATTTCTATTTTTTTTATTTGGAGGTGCTACAAGTTAAAGGTATTTAGAGTGATTTGTATAGTTTGTGAAGCTAATCAGCTAAAAGAGTAAATTTAACCATTTTTTGTGTAAAATAAAATAGAGTTATTTGTTTCATTTCTGCTTGTTCATTTGGATGTTAAGTTAAGCCTATTAAAAGCAAGGTTCAGAAAATACACACATGAAACAACAATGTTCTGTTCAAAAGCAGCCAACACATATCTTTATTTTCATATCAATTATGTGCGTTTCTAAATTTTCTACGGTGCCCAACACAACCATGAATGTGTTCGTTTTAATATTTCGTTATTTACACGAACATTTTTGTATCACATACTTTTTGTTTCAATCACACATAAATCACACACTTCTGAGTGTTGCTTTATTTGAAGTTCATGTTCTGGTACGTGTACTGAAAAAAAAACACAGAACATGTACAATAAACAGGTTCGAGTTCAGTTATATTTTAAATCGTGTTGTGGCTCGTGTACTAAGAAAAAACAGAACATGTACAATAAACAGGTTCGAGTTCAGTTATATTTTAAGTCGTGTTTAAAATATTTCGTGTAGTAAGAAAAAACAGAACATGTACAATAAACAGGTTCGAGTTCAGTTATATTTTAAGTCGTGTTTAAAATATAACTGAAATCGAACTTGTTTATTGTACATGTTCTGTTTTTTCTTACTACACGAGCCACAACACGACTTAAAATATAACTGAACTCGAACCTGTTTATTGTACATGTTCTGTGTTTTTTTTCAGTACACGTACCAGAACATGAACTTCAAATAAAGCAACACTCAAAAATGTGTGCTTTATGTGTGATTGAAACAAAAAGTACGTGATAGAAAAACGTTCGTGTAAATAACGAAATATTAAAACGAACACAGTCATGGTTGTGTTGGACACCGAAGAAAATTTAAGAACAAACATAATTGATATGAAAATAGAAATATGTGTGTGTTGGTCTAAGTTATGTTTGTTTACATATATGTACGAGTTTTTTATTCAGTGTGTGTTTTTTTCTGAACTCTGATTAAAAGTTTGATGTGAGATTTTCCACTCAGCTTATTGGATTTAATACCTAAAGTTGAAAATTTACACATTTTTTGTGTAAAACTACACAAAATTAGTTTGAACTAAAAATGATAATATGACTTTTAACTAAGGAGCTCTTAATGTATGATAACTTGGAAAGGGATCTTTACTGTTTCATAACAAATCCCTGGAAAAGAAATTAAAATAGAGAGGCATTCGCTAAGAGTAAGGTCTCCTTGAAGGTTTTGCTGATCGCCCTAAGCTTCGATATGTTATAGATCATTTCAAAGTAAATGAAGCTTACTTTATCTAGCTCTCCGCAATCGAGGTAAGAAATGGTACCAAAAAGCCCCCCCCTGTTCGCACTAAAACATGGATATGTTACAGATCATTTAAAAGTAAATGAAACTTACTCTGTTAAGCTCTCCGCAATAGGGGTAAAAAAGGTACCAAAAACACAATCTCATCACCAAAAATTGTAATTTTACCCATTTTTTGTGTAAAATAAAAAAAAGTTAGCTGTTTTGTTTCTGTTTGTTTATTTAGATGTCCTACAAGTTAAGGGTATTAAAAGTTTGATGTGAGGTTTTCCTCTCAGCTTATTGGATTTAATACCTAAAGTTGAAAATTTACATATTTTTTGTGTAAAACTACACAAAATTAGTTTGAACTAAGAATGACAATATGGCGTTTAACTAAGGAGCTCTTAATGTATGATAACGTAGGGAAGGATCTTTACTGCTGCGCAACAAATCCATGGAAAATTAATTAAAATAGAGAGGCATTCGCTAAGAAGAAGGTCTCCTTGAAGGCTCCCGTTGATCGCCCTAAAGCTTGGATATGTCATAGATCATTTAAAACGAAATGAAGCTTACTTTTTCTAGCTCTCCGCAATCAAGGTAGAAAAAGGTACCAAAAAGGCCCCCGCTGTTCGCACAAACACATGGATATGTTATAGGTCATTTAGAAGTAAATTAACTTACTTTTTTTTAGCTCTCCCCAATAGGGGTAAAAAAGGTACCAAAAACACAAGTTTTTTCGTTTTCTTTTTAACAGATTTTTCACATTTGATCCAAAGAAACCATATATAATTTGGACAAGGACTGTTACATAGCATTGAATTTTTAATAGCTTATAAGTCTGGTGCGACATGTCTAAGTTCCTAGAAACTGACATATACATTCCTCGACTGTTCTAATGGAGACTTATTCCAGCTTTTTTGATATAGCGACTAGTTCGTGTTTTAACGGATTGTTGTGGAAAATATGTGCATCAATAACTTTATGTGCAGAGGGTATATATACATCAGTTTGTCATTCCGTTTGTAATAATTAGAAAAAAATTTTGGACCCCATAAAATATATATATTTGTGATCCTTATAACAACCGGAGTTGATATAGCGATGTCCGTCTGTCCGTCTGTCTATCTGTGGAAATCACGATGACGGCATCAATCGGGCAGCTAGGGTGCTCGTTGATATAAAAAATGATTCACTAAAATCCTGAAAAGTTAGCTATTGAAAATCGTTCAAATCGGTCGATTACGGCCCGAGATTTGAATGAAGAACTAAAAAAGTCTTGAAAAAATATAATTTTCTATGTTGTTCTTGTCACGATCACGCCCTCAATAGGATAGCTAGGGTCATGATTTTTAGTGAGAATGATTCATCAAACTCGTGAGAAGATTTTTATTTCAAAAATCATAAAAATCAGTGGAACAGGTCCAGGGAAATCTCTGAAAAAGTAAAAAAAAAATTAAAAATATGATGTTTCTATATTGTTCTTGTTGTTGTTCTAAATGTTGTGTTGTTGTCATAGCTGGACTTGTTGTTTTTGTGGTCGTTGTGGTAATAATATAATAAAAACTAACCCTTTGTACATATTTTTTATTAACTCTGGTAGAAAAATTTAAAAGTTTCCATTGTTTTGGCATCACTCTAAAAATTTGTTAGATCATATCTGTTATTACCACGAGCCTGCCTGCAAAATTTCAGATCGAATGGCTCACGGGAAATTGGTTAAAATCGATCCAAAATTTTTTCGACAAGCAGACACTACGAGTTAATATAAAGGGAGTAAAAATTCACCAGCATCTAAGCAAATAATGCTAAAATACCTAGTTGTTATTAAAAAAAAAAAAATAATGTAAGTATAGCAAAAAAAAATTTAATGTATAAATTTATTTAAAGAGAAAAACACAAAAAATACCGTTTGATGTTGTATTTTTTGTGTGTAATATTTACATACATATACATTAGGGTGGCAGCAGGTTATATGGACGAAATTTTTTTTTTAATTTTAATGGTTTTCGCGCGGAATATTGTGCCACTTGGTGTAAAAACTATATGGTAAAAATTTTAGGAAGATCGGATAAATATTTCCCGTGCCCCAAAGAGGTCAAAGGTCAGATTTTTTTAGCCCGATATTTTTAAAACGTTTTTTTTTTAAGTAGTTGTTCGTTTTTGCCCGAATTTGTATAAAAAATCATTCCACTTCATTTACAATGTGCAATTATTAATAATTATAAAAAAAATGAAAAATTTAACCCTTCCGTGCCCAGTGGGTTTTAAAGTTTAATATATTTTGTACTGTAAAACCGTAATATTTTGCACTTTTTTTTAATTATCTGAGATATGCTAACAAATTATCTACGACAATTTTAAATCATTAACCCTTTTTGCCCACCCGTGTCAAAAGTTTTATTAAATTGAACATTGAATATAAAATTAACATATAAAATTAACTTTTTTAATAAAAACAAAAATATTTAAACGCAAAAAATACGTAAATACGTAAAAAATAAAATATGGGACACTTTAATTATAATTAGTTCTTAAGTTTTGAAAATTTGCTTCTTTTGAAAATTGCTGTCTATAATTTTGTACGACCTGAAACAAATAGAAAAAAACCAATTTTATCATACAAATCTTTAATTAAAATTAATAAAACAAGTTGTCATTACTTTAAATAAATGCTGCCTCTGATCCTCATCTTTTGTAATTTTCTCGTGGAATTCTTGCACTAACTTAATTCCTCTTTCGGCGCAATCATTGACAATTTTTAAGTTTGAAATTATGTTATTTCCTTTACGATAGTCATCTAACTAAAATTGGCCAACAACTTGAGTCTTTGTTTAAAAAGTCTGCAGAAATGTTAAACCTTTGTAAAAGCTTGTTGGTGTTTTTGGAAAATAATTCATCCAAAATTACATTATTGTCTCTGGCAAGGAAATGGCTTAAATTTTGTTGGTTTATTGTTAGCCTTTTTGGATATTCCTCTCCTTCTTCTTCTAGATTTTGTTCAGACAAGTTTGTTACAAGCATCTTTGTAGCAAGTTTGGCTTTAGTTGCTAAATCGACTCTTTCGTCGAATAAGGCAAAACCTACACATTCTTCATTCAAATAATAAAGATGGTTAAGCAATTTCGATATGGCTTTTTCAGCTATAGGTTTGTTGATTTTTTTATAATTTTCTAATTTCTTTAAAAATTCGATGTCATTTACAGGAGCTTGGTCTGCTTTATCAGCGCTAAACCAGAAAATCGAATAACACTTAATCACAAATCCAGCTACTTCAATCAAACCATTTATTTCAGTTTCGGTTATTTCGGGAAATTGGTCTCGAAATATAATAATTTTTAGGCAATAAATGGCCTTGGCCATCCATCTGGCTAAATGCAGTGCGCCAGGTTTTGTAAATTTAATTCCCCTAGGTGGAATTCCTCTTAAGAGTATTATTATTAATTCCAAAAATTCCTTGTAGTCATCACGAGGAAAGTCTTCCTTTATTTTATCGTTCGCGAATTTTAAAATATTAGCGCGATCACCACCTAAAATTTCATTGAATCTGGGGTGTGTCAATCCAGTCAAAAAAGCATCCTGCTGTATTTTAGGCCAATGTTTCTTAAATTTCTTAAATATTACTATTTCAGGACCAGTAGAAGCACTTATATTTGCTTCTATGAACACTGATGATAAAATAATTTCAAAGATATGATGTCTGCACCCTAGGTATAACACATCTCGACCAATTCTTTTTTCCAAAAGGTTACAAGCTCCTCTAAATTTCCCTGTGTTTGACGCGGTTGTGTCGAACACAAATGCCTCTACTTTGTCTAAAATATTATTTTCCTCCAAAGTATCATAAACGGCAGATGATATTTCTAACCCAGTTCCTGCTGGTATATCAGGCATATTTAGTACATGCTCAAGACCTGGAGCAGTTGCTATTATAGCAAGACGATCTTCAGTTTTTCCTGTAACACTAGTTAAAAGCTTGGTATCCCAATGAATTGTCAATGGTGTAGGGTTTGTTGTGAATTCAGACACGATTTGTTCGCTTTTTGTTTTTCTTAAAATATCTCTTTGTTTGCGAACATTATTACGATTTAAAATATATTCCGACGTGTTTAGCCCAGCTGCATCAAGAACTGCTACCAATAAATGGACTGCATCTCTGGAACTAATTTTTAGCTTATCCAAAACTGTTGCAAGTCTTGGTGTCAATATCTCTTTGCTTCCCCTTATTCTTTGTGGTGCTTCGTTATGAATAGTTTCCAAAGGAGTTGGAGAATTAAGGTAAACTTCATATTCATCAGTTTCAACGTGTTCCGTGTTTTCTGATTCCTCGGAACTGAAAGTTTCATTTATAATATTTCCTAAAGAATAATATGAATTGTTTCTTAAAACTATAATTTTAAAGTCATTTTTGTAGGTAAAAAACGGTTAGCCGATTTATACCCTTTAGTAGGATTGTAACTTAAATACACAATATACGTTTTATTAAAAAAAAATAAAAAAAGTTTTTTCTTTGCACGAATATAATTAAGTGACAATATTGCAAAGTAACTAAAAAACTGGCATATCAAAAAAATCAAAAGCCAAAAAACTGCCCTGATCGTAAGTTTTGATAAACACAATACAAACTCACCTCTTGAGGTTGATGGGACTTCCTGAAGCATTTTTCGATATTCTTCATTTTTTCTTAATTTAACATCTACTCCAGCCATAGAACCTTGACGTCCTTTTAGCCTTTGCTTTATTAAAAACTGTTTGTCTTCTTCAATTTTAATAAGACCAATTGCGTTAGCTTTAGCGATATCAAATAGGTCGTTCAATGCTTCTTTCCATTCTTCACATTTTCTTTTAAATAATTCTGAATCTCTATTTTTGTGTTTTGACAAACTTCTCCACTCGCTATACAACTTCATCAATTTCTTCTCGGCATTCACTATTGTCATAATAGGGATACTTGCCTTTTCCCAAAAAATTGAACACTCTTTGATAACAAGACTCGCACTAGCTTTTATGTCTAATTTAGCAACTCTTAAATTATAAAAAATTACTTTCAGGCACTCTCTCTTTGATGGCAGTTTACTACCACTTAATTGTAGTTTTGAATAACCAATTAGAAAAATCTCCTGTCTTAAAGATGGCATTTTTAAAATCAGAATTTGACAAAAATCACTAATAAAACATACACTTTCTACAGATTACACTCACGACTGATTACACCTTCAACTGTTTAACACTTTCAACTAAATGCATGATAGGGGATTTTTGCATTTTTATTTTTTATTTGAAAAATTTGAAAATCTAGTACTCCTTGACTTTTTTTTCTAAAATTCGTTAACTTTTGAGTTATCAGTGGTTGTTGTCTAAACTAACAGGCCCTGTTAAATTGTAATTACTTGTTTTAGTCTTCGTTATAACGTAAATTTTCACATTTCTAAATAATAAATTTAGGGTGGTTTTGAACGACCTAAAGCAATTTACATCCTCCCACCCCCAGAAAAGGGGGTAATATTAAAAGTTAATCTATATTAAATTTGTCCACAAAATATTTAACAAATAAAAAATTGTGTAATTTTAAAAGGGTCATTTAGACCCTCAGTGCACAGACGGGTTAATTTTTGAACAAAAAAAATATTATGAAACATTCTTAATCACATTAGAAAGAAAAATTGTAATTGTTTATAAGATTAACAATAAAAATAAATAAAAAATACCTAAAAAATACACAATATACCATATTTTGACCTTTGACCTCTTTGGGGCACGGCTTAAAGTTGTCCGATTTTGCTCAAATTTTGACAATAGCCGTTTTATATCAACTGGATCGATATTCCGTGGGAAAACTATTGAAAATCGAAAGTTGAATTTTTAGTGCCACCCTAATATACATACATGAACATATTAAATAATACAAATAATATACATATATTATATATATGTATGTATATCCATAACAACTGCATGTTAGAAATAAATCGGTATATTATTTTATTTATATAAAATTCTGCAATATTTTGTTGTGGGGAAAATACATATCTTTTGCATTAACAGAGTGTCACTTCATTTTGCTCAGCGTGACTATGCCACAGTAGATGGCGCCACAATTTTTGTTTGTTCTAATTAACTTTGCAATAGTTATTTCTATTTTAACATGAATGTTAGTATTTTCAACTGGATATCATACACAACAATGTTAAGAGTATACACGGACTGGTCTTTTATTTCATATGTTTTTTCATTATTCTTTTACAAATATGAACATAAGTTTGGCATATTAACTTTTTGTTGTCTTTACAAAATAGAGTTACCGAGTTCATTTATGAGTTTTTTTGCTTTCAAAACAGTTCTCCATAGTTATATAGAATTATTATTCTGCTTTACCTACAAAACATCTGATTGCGATTACATCTAATTTTTAAAAATTGTTTATAATTACTAAAGCATTATTATTCACATAAATACAAAATTGCACTTTTTAAATTTTCCATTCAAATTTAAGAAAATATCAATTCTAAAAACTAGAATTAAAAATTTCCAATTATAAATTACAAGTAATTGAATTTCAGAAAATCACATCAAAACGTCGGAAATTATAATTTTAAATTTAGAAGACATCAATTGCATCTTTAATATATAAATTTTATTCGTTAAACACATATTGAAATTCCAAAAAAAAAAAACACCAAATACCTGTGTTTACATTTAAAAAATTTTTACATTTAAAAAAAATATTGACATTCTGGAGAAATAAATAGCTTTTCAGTACCGCGATTCAGTAACTTCTTTTAACGATAGTCGAATCGTTAAAAAAAGAAAATAGCAAAATTATCAGTAAAATTTTTAAACGATATTCGCTATTGTTAAAGTCAGCTGTTGTTGTTATCTAAACGATAACCATTTTTGTGTTGTTTATTCAATCGATAAAAACTTAAATTTTTAGATTGAAATGTCGTCATACATAAATAAAAATCATAAAATAGTGAAAATATTTTGCTTTAATTAAAAAAAACTTTTTTATATAAATAAAAAAAATAAATAGCATATTTAATTAATTATTTAATTTTCAAATAAATACACAGAAATATTAGTAAAAAAATAAAGATATTAAACATAAACATAAAATCATCCTGTCAAACACGAAGTAATTTCTTTTTTTCTATTCTTCTTTGCACTTTTTAAATTTTCCATTCAAATTTAAGAAAATATCAATTCTAAGAACTAGAATTAAAAATTTCCAATTATAAATTACAATTAATTGAATTTCAGAAAATCATATCAAAACTTCGGAAATTATAATTTTAAATTTAGAAGACATCAATTGCATCTTTAATATACAAATTTTATTCGTTAAACACATATTGAAATTCCAAAAAAAAAAACACCAAATACCTGTGTTTACATTTAAAAAATTTTTACATTTAAAAAAAATATTGACATTCTGGAGAAATAAATAGCTTTTCAGTACCGCGATTCAGTAACTTCTTTTAACGATACTCGAATCGTTAAAAAAAAGAATATAGCAAAATTATCAGTAAAATTTTTAAACGATATTCGCTATTGTTAAAGTCAGCTGTTGTTGTTATCTAAACGACAACCATTTTTGTGTTGTTTATTCAATCGATAAAAACTTAAATTTTTAGGTTGAAAGGTCGTCATACATAAATAAAAATCATAAAATAGTAAAAATATTTTGCTTTAATTAAAAAAAACTTTTTTATATAAATAAAAAAAATAAATAGCATATTCAATTAATTATTTCATTTTCAAATAAATACACAGAAATATTAGTAAAAAAATAAAGATATTAAACATAAACATAAAATCATCCTGTCAAACACGAAGTAATTTGTTTTTTTCTATTCTTCTTTGTGTTTTTCGCTAATTTTGACAGAGATGCCACTCGTTTACAATTTAAATAAATAGAAAAATAGATTTGTCGACTGTCGTTAAGATGTATGTATGTACTTAGTGAATCACTTAATCCTTAGTGCAAACAACAATAGCTGTCGATATATTTTGCGATTGTCGGATCGTTGAAATTTACAGAATCACACTAAAGAAAACATTAATTTAAATTCAATGAATTTTAGAAAACGTCAAATGATATTTAAGAATTGCGAACATAAAAACTGTTACATAAATAAACGCAATTTGATGAGAATGTTATTTATATAGAAATTTTCACAATTTTTTTGGATAAAAATTTTAAGTTTTTCAGAAAATAAAGATGACAAATTATTTTATTTATTTGAATATTTATTATTATAAATTTATTCTCTATGTTTTCCAAATATGGCAATGATTTAATAAAAAAAGTTGAGAGAGCTTGTTTTTTGATTATTATTTGTTACTCCATCCGACCTACATGACCACAATGAAAAAATATTTCGCCAGTTAAAAGAAACTATACAGTCATCTCCAATTAGCACGATTTAATGCATATAGCCACCCTACACAACCATTACCTTTGCAATGGAGGTTAGGGCGAGCTATTTAATTAGCAAAAACTAAATTAAACGAGAAGTTATGTCATATAACGGGAAACGCATGCATATAGGTATATAACCTAAATGCATGCCGAACAGCAACCTCGATGACCAAAAATCAAACACCGAAATACTAGAAAAGACGAAAACCAACCCAAAGAATTTGCTGAAATAATTTGGTATTAAGTTTAACAAATTGTTTACTTTTTCATTTACATTTATTATCAAGACTCAAACCGAGGAGGAAGGCACAGCCGAATTTAACACTCTTACTTGTTATTCATTAACACCGTGCACATATAGAACTATTCGTTAAAATAAAATCAACTACAAAAAGGACTCTTTTATATGAAAAATACTTAAAAATATTTAAAAAGCATTAACAAAATGGAAAATAAATAAAATCCGCCGTTTTATATATTTAAATTTAAGTAGAAAGTTTAAATAGTTCGAAGTTTTAAATGAATTGTAAACTTTATGTCAAGCATTAATTTTTTATTCCGAAATTTTAGAAACCACGACCAGAAACGTGTGTATGTATATTTATTTGAGTAGGGTACGTCTATAATTTTGTATAAACATTTATTTAGATAATTTATTTTGAAATATGTTCATATGTAAATACTTATAAAAGAACAACAAATAGATTTGTTTCATTTTATGATTCTTCTGTTTTATGGTTTGTTAAATTCTCATCAACATTAAGTCAATCTATTAGAAGAGACCCGTCTGCTTTGACCATTTATCTAACATTATTTTGTAGTAGAGGCGTGAAGTTTTAGTGTTACATGTGTTCTGCTTTATTTTGGACCAGCTGCCGATAAATGGCTGAGGCGTGTATTAAAGTTAAACATTTTGATGGCTTTTCCTCTGCTAACTGATGTGGCCAAAGATGTTGTTGTTATTATTGCTGTATGGGGAATGGAAAGCTTTCTAAAATATTCCTTAGTTGCCAACTATTTTTGTTCTTTCCATTTTTTTTAGTTTGAAGTATCGTGTCAGTTTTAAATCATTGTTAATGCCGGTTGTTGTTGTTGTTGTTGTTGTTTTTTTATTGTAAACTTCATAACACGTTAAACATTGGAAACATTTAAAACGTGATTCTAAAAATTATATATTTTTTTTTTGCCATTTTTCATGTTTGAATTTTGTGGGTTTTTCTTTTTAAAGTTTTTTATTTTCTATTTGGTCTCCCTTTATCCTCCTTCTAACTATAAGTAGTTGTTTAGGTGTAGATGGTCGTTTTTGTTTTACTATTCGGATACTTAACAAGACGTGTAGGGGGAAAATAAGGTCACGTAAAGTAATATGATGGTGTCTACGAAAATAAGAGGTAGACGAAAAAAAGAAACAAAAAAAAAAGAATGAAAAGAAAACATTCATAACATTCACATCATCAATAGCCAAAACAATTGGTTGGCCATAAACCATTCCATGCCATCATAGCCATCAGAATCATCATAGCCATCCATCCATCGGTATTGGTAACTAGCATAACAAATTTACTAAAGGAGGCAACGGCAAACGTCCTAAACTGTTAAAGAACTAACCGTAACTGAGGTGATGTTAATGATTTTGCATTTATGGCAGATTTTTGTTTAGTTTTTTTTTGTCGATTTTTTGGTTAAAGATTTTCCTAGAGTGTTTATAATTTTATATATATATATATATATTTTTTTTTTGCATATTTCAACGCGCCTTCTTAAGCATGACAGTCGTGCATTTCACAAATCTTTAATCTAGGTTGTTTTATAATTTTTTTTTTTCGTTAGGTCGTAACTTAGAATATTGGTTTATTTAAAATTCTGTTCCTTTTTGTTTTTGATTTCTAAACCCGGAAGTTTTTCTAAGTTTTTAAAATAGATTGTATTTTGGTAAATCATATTTTTTTTTGCTTATAAGCAAATATTTTCAAAAGTTTTGCTTCATTTTTAACATTATACGTTAATCTTAGTTTTAATCAAACCTCTCTACACCCAGTAGAAAATCTTAGAAATAAATATACATAGCAGTATGTATAATATTAATAGGCTAGGCGATTTATTGTGACCGCTGTTTTGTTCTATCATTTTATACCGATTTTGACCATACGTATATTATTTGAAAGGTATTTCTTTTTAGCTGTTCCCCAGATTTACAGATTTTAAATTTTTTCCTTTATTTTGGGTAAATTGCAATTAAAGTTGCTACTAACACATATATAGAATTATACAATGCTATGTGTGTGTTTATTAAGTTTGTTAATATGCTTGTAAGTTTATTTTCTTAATTCACAATAATAATAAACCAAAAAAGTGTTGGTTTGTGAATTGGTGAAGTTAAAAAAAAGTTGCTTACAATTTGCACTCTAATTTCGAGCGCTTGAATCTGCTAGTCGAATAGTAATGGGCTACTGCTGCTGAAACAGATTCATCACACGCAACGTGATGCCAAAAAGTTACGGGTTGGTCTCCTAAGTTTTAAAAGTTCGCAAAAAATGCATATGCGGGATATTTGGATGATAATTTTGAAAATACCTTCTCTAAAAATTTTTTATATTATTTTTAAAAAGTACTTTTTATTAAAAATGTACTTTTTATTAAAAATGTATTTTTTTTAAATAAAAGGTACTCATTAATAAAAGGTACTTTTTAATAAGAGTTACTTTTTAATAAAAGGTAGTTTTTAATAAAAGGTACTTTTTAATAAAAGGTACTTTTTAATAAAAGGTACTTTTTAATAAAAGGTACTTTTTAATAAAAGGTACTTTTTAATAAAAGGTACTTTTTAATAAAAGGTACATTTTAGTAAAAGGTACTTTTTAATTAAAGGTACTTTTTAATAAAAGGTACTTTTTAATAAAAGGTACTTTTTAATAAAAGGTACTTTTTAATTAAAGGTATTTTTTAATAAAAGGTACTTTTTAATAAAAGGTACTTTTTAATGAAAGGTACTTTTTAATAAAAGGTACTTTTTAATAAAAGGTACTTTTTAATTAAAGGTACTTTTTAATAAAAGGTACTTTTTAATAAAAGGTACTTTTTAATAAAAGGTACTTTTTAATAAAAGGTACTTTTTAATAAAAGGTACTTTTTAATAAAAGGTACTTTTTAATAAAAGGTACTTTTTAATAAAAGGTACTTTTTAATAAAAGGTACTTTTTAATAAAAGGTACTTTTTAATAAAAGGTACTTTTTAATAAAAGGTACTTTTTAATAAAAGGTACTTTTTAATAAAAGGTACTTTTTAATAAAAGGTAGTTTATAATAAAAATTGATTTTTTTATGAAGGTACTTTTTAATAAAAGGTACTTTTTAATAAAAGGTATTTTTTAATAAAAGGTACTTTTTAAAAAAATTTTAATTTTTAAACAAGGTACTTTTCTAATAAAAGTACCTTTTCAACAAAATGTAACTTTTATATAAAAGGTAATTTCTAATAAGAAATTCTTGTATAAATAAAGACACCAATTTAAGAGAAGAAGCTTCTATAAGAAAAAAATAGTATATTAAGAAAAATTACTTATTTAATAACGAGTACTAATTAAAGAAAGGGTTTTTTTTATATAGGTAATTTTTAGAAAAATGGTAATTTTTAATAGAAGCTACGTTTTTGTTGGTTTGGTTATTATACGATGCAGACTATTTTATTTAGGTTAGGTTAGCTTAGGTTGAAAAAGAGGAGCCATGTATACACATAGCTCATATCCGTTTTACCCGGAAATACACTTAAGCCAGAAAGTCGGCTTGTTGTGCGCTCTACATCATCGTGCTCATCCGTTAATTTACTCCTTATTTAACTTAGGAGTTCGGTCTCGATAGCAAATCTCCTGAGTGATTTCCAGCATATCCCCTAAGAGCCGCTAGGCCTGGTATGATGTCGTTGTATAAATATCTGACCCTTGTTCCGGCAAATGCAGAACAGTAACAAAGGTAGTGTTCTAGGGTCTCGTCATCCTCTCCACAAGCTCTGCATGTGGCCGATTCTGTCCGTCCTATACGGTATAGATGAGCCCTCAGTTCAGAGTGTCCAGTCAGGATGCCAATAATCCCACTCAGTTCCCTTCTATTTAGACTAAGGATTTCCTTAGTCTTCGAAGTGTTTGGAGAGCCCCATAGTATCTTCGTAGCCTTACCCACGTCAGTTTCCTCCCAAATTGAAGTATGTGAATTAGTTGCCCACTCCGATTGTTTCAATTTGAGAGCCTGGAAAGGTATTGGGTTTTCCAAATTGACACCCTCCAGGAAAGAACCCTTCCTGGCCAGTTCATCTGCAATCTCGTTTCCCATTATACCACTGTGTCCTGGGATCCAAATGATTTCAAGTCTGCCTCTTGTAGTGAAGTTTGCAATTTCTTCCTTACATTTGAGGACAGTCCTTGATCTAGTTTTGTCCGAGGATATCGCCCTGATAGCCGCTAGATTGTCCGAAAATATTTTCACGTCTCCGGGGCCTGAGATTGCCCGTGCGTCAATAGATCTTATGCATTCCGTTTTCGCGACCACTTCGGCTTGAAAGACAGAGTTGTGGTCCGGAATGCGTAGGTATATGCCATTGGAACGGTCCTCATCATAGAAACCTATACCATGCAGACTAGATCCGTCTGTGTAGCAGTGTGACCCTGGAAGGTTTCGTAGAAAATTTTCGCTCTACCAGCTTTCCCTGTCAGGTATCCTTATACTGCAGGGTATGTTTGTCGACACTTCCGCGATTCTATCACAGCTCAAATCCACTGTGTTGAATTCCGGTATCTGGTCCAATATTGTTTGGTGTCTGGTCATATGGTCGGTGATGTATTCCCCTGTTACTCTTAGTCGTAACATGGCCAGAGCTGCCTCATATTTAATTCTAATCTCGATCGGGTGTATACATAGAATCGTCTCTAAAGCCCTCGTAGATGTATCCGTATTGCGCCGCTGATTCCTATGCAGCAGAGGCGTTGTATCTTTTGGAATGGTTTAATATAGCATTTCCTGTTCATTGATGTCCATGTGACTACGGATGCGTAAGTTAGAATTGGTCTAACGACGCTTGTATAAAGCCAATGAGTCATCCTCGGGTTTAAACCCCATCTTGAACTTATAGCTCTTCTGCAAATGGCGCATATCCGGTGAGCCTTCGCGACTTTGCTCGCAATATGGTCCTTCCAAGTGAGCTTTTTGTCGAGAATCACCCCAAGGTATTTCACCGTTTGTGTGATTCTAATCGTTTTCCCTTGAAGCGGGGTTCATCGAATTCGACTATTCTCGCCTTCCTAGTAAAGAGGCATATTTCAGTCTTTTCCGGGTTCACATTTAATCCCCTTGGTTGTGCCCAATCGCATGCTATTTCGAGTGCATCCGATGCCCTCCGACATAAATTTCTAGGATCTTTCCCCCTTAACAGTATCGCTACATCGTCTGCGTAGCAGACAGGTTGGAAACCCTTATTGGTTAGAATGCTTAGAAAACTGTTTATAGCGGTCACCCAGAGAAGGGGGGTGTTGTGTCCCACAACGAACCTTGTCTCTTATTTTAATTCCACCAACCTCGTAACTTATCCATCTATTCCCTAGCATGTGACTGATCCAGGCTTTGATATTCCGATCGATGTCGAATCGTTCTAGGGATTGGAGTAGCGTATTTGTTGATACATTGTTAAAAGCTTCTTCTATATCAATGAATATGGCTAGAGTGAAGATTTTTAGATCAAAAGATCTTTCGATGTGGTGCACTACTTCATGAAGCGCAGTTTCTACTGAGCGTCCCTTTAAATAAGCGTGTTGTTTGAACTTCAACAGCTCATTTGGGATTTGAGATTTAACCATGTTATCGACTATTCGGCCTTTGGGTTCGCGTAGCTTTCCTTTCCCGGATTTGGTATGAAGACCACTTTGGCCTCCTGCCATGCTCTGGGGGTGTACGCAAGTTTTAGGCAAGCAGAGCATATGCCAGCCAGACTACTGCCAATCAAGTCCCCGGCCTTTTGTAATAGAGCAGGAAAGATTTCATCTGGGCCTGCTGCCTTAAAGGGGGCAAAGCTTTGTATTGCCTTAATTACCATATTTTCGGTTATTCTATCATATCTTTCCTCTCGATATTGTTCCTCATTAGGCCCTTCATATTGTTCCTCTTCGGGTCCCGTCTGCTGTTCCACGTTGGTTCCAGTTTGTCGGGACACATTGGTACCAATTTCAGGGTCCCTATTCGGCCTATATTCTTCGGTAAGAAAGTGTGTTTCCATCAATATTCTTAAGGACTGTTCCATCGATTCCGCCCGAATCCCGTCCCTATCGACTAGAGTTTCAGGCTGCGAATGGGTTTTCGATGAGAATTTCTTGATTTTTGAGATGTCATTAACGCTATCAACCTGTTGACAGAAGTGTCTCCAGGAGTTGCGTTTGGCTATTCGAACCTTTTTGTTCTATTTTATTTACTTTTTATTAATTTTTCTGGACCAATATGCGCATGCTCTGTTACGTATATTGCTATTGCTCACATGTTTGGGCTAGAGGCTTTTAATTCAACACTATACTGCTTCAGATTGTGGAGACCATTTTAGGCCTAAGTAGTAAGTCGCACTCAACCTAAAACGGACAGGACAATGTTTCCAACAGACAGTCAGACTGACAGACGGACATAGCGTGATCGACTTCCCCTTCAAGAAATGAATGAGGCTTTGGAATTAATTTTGAAATGTTACAAACGGATTGACAAACTGATATATATCGTCTGCACAGTGGTATGGAGGGTATTAATTAAAAAAAAAAAATAATGTAATAAAAGGTACATTAAAAAAAAATATTATAAAAAATCTTTAGAAAACGTATTTTCAAAAAAGTACCTTTCATTAAAGAAGCTAAATTTTATCAAAGGAACTACCTTTATTAAAACAGTACCTTTAAATTAAAAAAAACATTTTTAAAAAAGGAATTTTATTTTTAAGGTACCATTTATTATAAAAATACCCGTATATAAATAAATAGCCCTTTTACAAAATGTAAATTTTATTAAAAAGTACCTTCTATTTTTATATAAAAAAATAACCTTTCAATAGAAATGTACTTTTTATTAAAAAGTCCTGTTTATTTAAATTACACTTTATTAAAAAAGTACCTTTTGTTAAAAAATTACCTTTTAATAAAAAAGAAAAAAGTACCATTTATTAAAAAAGTACCTTCTATGAAGAAAGTACCTCTTATTAAAAAATTACCTTTTATTAAAAAGTACCTTTTATATAAAAAGTAAATTTTATTAAAAATTAAAAAATTTAATTTTTACCAAATAAGTTCCTTTCATTTAAAAGTTATATTTTATTAAAAAAATTCCTTTTCCTAAAAATAACTTTTCTTATTAAGGTATTTTTCATTAATAAGGTATCGGTTGTAAAAAAGTACCTCTAATAAAAAACTACCATTTAGTAAAAAGTACCTTTTAATAAATAATGTAAATTACATAAAAAAAAGTACCGTTTATTAAATAAATAACTTTTATCAAAAAAGTACCTATTCTTCAAAGAGTATCGTTACTAAAGAATATATATTTTTTATTAAAATTTTGAATTTTATTAAAAAGGTAAATTTTCTTAAAAAACTACCTTTTATTAAATAAGTTCTTTTTACTAAAAACTACTTTTTCTTAAAACTGTTTCTTTGTTTCTTTTGTTATTATTTGTTATTTTTTGTTAAAAAAGCACTTTTGATTAAAAAAAAGTACTTTTAATTAAAAGAAAGAACATATTATAAAAAAAATACCTATTTCAAAAAAGTACATTTTAAAAAAGTGTATTTTCTGAAAAAGATACCTATTATTAAAAATTATCTTAATCCTGTTCAAAAGTAACATATATTAAAAAGTACTTTTTATTAAAAAGTATAGTTTCTTCAAAAAGTACAGTTTTTGGAAAAGAGCTGTTATTAAAAGTACCTTTTATTAAAAATAACTTTTACTTTAAAATTATGTTTTTATTTTTAGGGTCCACTTATGAAATACGACCACTTATTAAAAAGGTACTTTTTCTTAAAAAAAATTCTTAAAAAAGTACTTTTTCTTAAAAAACTATGTTTTCTTTAAAAATTAATTGTTCTTAAAAAGTACGTTTTCTTAAAAAATACCTTTTTTAAAAAAGAACCTTTATTAAAAAACAACCTTATATTAAAGAAGTACCTTTTATATAAAAATTACGTTTTGTTAAAAAGAAAGTTTTTCTTTAAAAAGCATTTTTTTATTAAGGATCTTTTATCAAATAGTACCTTGTATTAAAAAAGTACTTTTTATTAAAAATGTATTTTTTCTCAAGAATGTATTTGTACTTAAAAAGTACCTCTTCTTTAAAAATATCTTTTCTTAAAAAAGTACCTTTATTAAAAAACAACCTTATATTAAAGAAGTACCTTTTATATAAAAATTACGTTTTATTAAAAAAAAAATTTTCTTTTATAAGTATTTTTTAAGGACCTTTTGTCAAATAATACCTGGTATTAAAAAAGTACTTTTTTTAAAAAGGATTTTTTCTTTAAAAAAAAGTATATTTTTTAAGTACCTTTCTTTAAAAGCATAAAAGCATAAAACAGATACCTTTTATTTAAAAAGTTACCATTTGCTGTAAAGGTACTTTTTATAAAAAAGTATCAATTTTAAAAAGGTACCTTTTATAAAAAAAAGACATTTCATTAAAAAATTACGTTTTACCAAAGAAGTACATTTTTTGTTTAAAAAAAGTACTTTTTATTAAAAAATATTTTTTTTTCTGAAAAAAAGTACTTTTTCCCTAGAAAGCATTGTTTCTCTTATTTAATAAATTAATTTTTTCATTGATTTTATTATTACCATTTTATATCAAAAATATGATACTTTATCATCAATTTTCATGAGTGTATTCTTTATTCTACCTTAAGTACTTATTATTATGTTTTTTTTAGCAATTACCTCTACATCAGTTTGCTGTTTCTTTAAGTTTATAACCGTTTTAACAATTAGTAGTTTTTAGATTGTAATGTCCTATAAACACGCAATATTACATTGGGCTAATGCCTCCCAATCATAACACATGTAAGAGATAGAGGCTTAAAATACACAGTGTTGGCCTAATTGTGACATTAGGCAAATAGGAATATTTGCTACATTAATTAACTTTTTTCTAACAAAATGTGTTTAGATAGTTCATTGCCCAGAATGATATTGAAGAAGTAATGCTTAGGCTTGTAATTTCCTGTATCATCGAAGACTTTCTTAGAAAAAAAGTTTGCTTGTACTGATTTTATATTTTGAGATATTTGGCCCTCCTTAGATTGTATTTTGTTTACCTTGGGTATGGAATTCCTTCATACTTAGTTTAAATTTTATTTCTAAATTACCACAAATTAACAAACTCTCTAATTAAATTTATTTGTAGAACAAAAAACATTTTTATTAACTTCTTATACACACTAATTTATACGAGTACTACCCATTTAAGTCTACCTTATAATTAAGTATGTAATAAGAACAAGATTTTGCCGTTAGAAAATCTACCAACAACCAACTTACATAGCATAAATAAAATTATACAAAACAAATTATATCCTATTTATTTAGCCTTTTATTTGCAAAGTTTCCTTTAAACGTTTTTACCTTTAACCCTTTGTCATTACTTTCAGAATTACATTTATTGGCATATTTTTTCTATTAGCTTAAAAAGCAAATTTGTTTATTTTTCGAAACTACAAAAGAAGGATTTCGTTTATGTACCGTTTTTTTTTATTTTCCATTTATTTCTCTTAACTAAAAATTCAATATCTTAATACCCAAAGGATAAGGATTTTTAAGAAATGCTTTGATGCAGTAACAAATAAAAAATAAGGAAAAATAAACGAAACAAGGAAAAAGAATTTCAATTCCGAAATACAGTTTTCCTATTACACAATTGTTAAAAAAACAAATTTGTGAAAGAAAAAAAAATTACGTTTACAAAAAACTGCTCTGTTACCAGAAAATCTTTAAGAGCAAAAGAAAAAAAAACAACAAAATCAGTAAAGCAAACAATTGAAAAATTGCATAGAATGTAAAGGTAATTTTTATAACGTTTAGCTACTGAAACAGGAGGCATCTGTTTTGTCCTTTTGTTGGCAAAAAGGATGTGCACAATAAAAATAACATTTAACAATTGCCCTTCTTTTTATGCAGCTTCTACTTCAAGACAAACGTTGCAATATCTGACAGCAATCCAAAAAAAATAACAACAAGATTTTTATAAATGTTTTCTTATTGTTTGACGATCATTTGTATCTTCAATAGGTAATAGTAAATACCTAAACTTCAAACGATTGATTAATTTACTCAATATTTTTTTGTTCGTTCGACTATTCTTACCTTCATTTATTTCGTAAGTGAGTCTAACATGACTGTCATATTATTTTCTTTTTCCTTTTTTTTTTTTTTTTTTTTTTAAAGAAATCAATATCAAAAATTTGTCCAATTGTTATGATGAATTGTTTGTTTGGTAAACATTACTGCCTCGCAGAGTAGGAAGGGAAAATTTGAAAATAATAGCAATTTTCTCCTTGGTCATTCAATAGGTTAAAAAGGTGTTTCATTTAAACTGTTAAAATTTATTGGAAAATTGCTAGGTAGTTGTAGATAATTTTATGGGAGGATGTGCTGACAAAATCCCTTGAGATTTAATTGAATGGAAGAAAAAAATAATAAGAAAAATATCTGTTTATACAGATATGAAAATTACCAAAAAAAATTGTATTTAAATCATTTGATATTTTTTTTAATTAATGATTTCCTTGAATGCAATTAATGTTTAAAATTTATCAGTTTTTCTCATTATCTCATTTTGGAGATTTATCTACTTGACGTAGTTCTCTAAGAAATATATATGAAAATCACATTTGGATTTAAATTTCATGTTAGCACATTTAAACACACCACTTTGCATATTTCTTTAAAAGAACACAAGTATTTTAGGAGAGAAATCGTTTGAGTAGAGAATTAATATAAAATTTAATTAAAAAAACTTTATCAAACAAAAGAAAAATATTATTTTGAAGCAAAACTATAAAAAACAAGTAAGAAAGTTATATTCGGTCTAGAATTTTGTCGTAGGTTTCTTATTCGAAATAAATACGACGTTGATTATTTATTTAAAATATATTTTATTTATTTTATATTTAAAACTAGCAGTAACCCGGTGCGTTTCGCTACACCCCTCGCAACGAAATAAAAAGCAGGCAATACGTTTTGAAGAAAACTATTTTTTTTTGTATAGGAGTTGCCACGCCCATTAGTCTGATTCTGCCCATTTTTTGGTCAACTACTCAAATTAATACCTTATGAACTCAAACAAAGTAGCTAGACTTTCACTATTATAGTACTCCAGTTATGTTATATTAAATACTTACTTTGCAGGGGGGGGTACCGTGCCCACTGGTTGAATCTCGCCCATTTTTTTATGGGACTACTCACATTAATAACTCATGAAATCACACAAAGTTCCAAGGCATTCGCTATTACAGTACTTCAGATATATAACATTATATATTTACTTTGTATGGAGGGTACCACGCCCATTGGTCCGATCCCACCCATTTTTTCCGCAACTCTTCGTATTATTTTAGTATGTACATGAACATAGTTTCAGAACTCTTGTTGTCGTAGTACTCCAGATATTATATGTTAAAATTAGATGTTAAAAATTCACTTTCTATGGGAGGTGCCACGCCCACTTGAAAAATCAAAAATAATATAGCCTATTTTTCCTTCCGGATAGGTGACACGACCACTGGTCCGATCCCGCCCATTTTTTATGACACTACTTACATTAATTACTCATGAACTCAGACAAAGTTCCAAGGCTTTCCCTATAACAGTACTTCGTATATATTACATTATATATTTACTTTGTATGAGAGGTACCACGTCCACTGATCGGATTCCGCCTATTTTCTTTTTTGAGTACTAGCGTTGATAACTTATGAACTCGCACAAAGTCTCCAGACTTTACCTATTACAGTACTCTAGATATATGGCATTTAATATTTACTTTGTATGGAGGGTACCACGCCCATTGGTCCGATCACGCCCATTTTTCCGCAATTCTTCGAATTATTGAAATATGTATATGTACATAGTTTCAGAACTCTTGCTGTCGTAGTACTCCAGATATTATATGTTAAATGATTGTGCATGCCCTTCTATTTACTCTTACAAGAAAACAACAATATAAAACTTGGCATACAGTATCATGATTTCCCTTAGCAACAAGTAGAAAATAAAAGATTTTTGTAGAACAAATTCGGGCATGCAGAATCATTCCACTTCTCTTACATACACATTGTGTATTTAAGAAAGTAGACATGATTGTGCATGGTTGATCACACTTAATGTTCTCACCGAGTAATAAAATAATAGTTCAAAAACAGGTTTTTCATATAACAAAACTGGGTATGCACAATCATGTCTACTTTCTTAAATACACAATGTGTATGTACTGCAGAATCATTTCACTTCTCTTACATACACAGACCATATTTGGTAAAGTCCGTATTTTTGCTAAAAACATATACAAACCAAATATGAGAAAAATTTGTGCAATAATTATGTTTTTTGATATATTTAAGTGAAGATCGGGAAGCAGCTTCATATCGTTGTTATAATTAAGAAATATTCTACAGGGTTTATTTTTGGACTACTGATTAATGGGTGTAATAAACACAAATAAAACAAATTTGACGAAGATGTATATGACAATTTGGGTCTTATGGCCATTTAAGTCGATTTCATCGGGCGTATTTGCATGGGGCCCAGGTCTGAACATGTACCCAAGTTTCAATAGTGTTCGTCCTATGGTCGATATAAGTTTATATACCAAATTTTATTAAAATATATTCATACTTGCGACCTGTAGTTTGCTAACATGCTTTACATGGATACACAGATGGACGGACGGGACAGGCGCCGTACAGACGGATGGACGGACGTCGCTAAATCGACTCAGGAAGTGCTTCTAAATCGATCAGTATAATAAAATGTGAGTCTAGGTCAAATATTTTTAATAGTTATAAACAAGAGCACAAAGTCATTATACCCTAACCACATAATGGTAAAGGG
The DNA here is from genome assembly GCA_963682025.1 of Cordilura impudica. Lineage (NCBI taxonomy): Eukaryota > Metazoa > Arthropoda > Insecta > Diptera > Scathophagidae > Cordilura > Cordilura impudica. The sequence continues at coordinate 238,371,851 of OY821519.1, forward strand.
TTGTTATAAGAAAATTAAACTATGCGATACCCTATACCACGCGTTTATAGACCTTATCTCTTAGGTCCAACTAATTAGATATAGAAAATAAGCATACACCAAATATGAGTGGCATTTTTATTATTTTTTTTGCCTTCGGATATGAAAAAATTCATATCGGATGCTATATTTATATGGGGACTAGGTCGAAAAATGGACCGATCATGACCATATTTGATAAGGTCACCTATTTTTTTGACAAATATATAAATATATAAAATTGGAGAAAAATCTGTTCAATATATATATCTTTTTTTTATATATTTAAGTGAAGCTTTATATGGGGGCTGTAACTAAGAACTGTTCTATACGGTTCATTTTTGGACTAACGATAAATAGCTGTAATAGATATACACATTTTTGTGCCGAGATATGGCTAAAAATATGGAAACACCTAATAATTTGGTATAAAGTTTATCAAATTACGTACTTTTTCAAATAATTTTGCTTACATTTCTTACAAGTCCAGATATTAATGTAAACTAGCAGATTCCAGTGCTTGAAATTCGAGTGCAATTTCTAGGAAACTTTATATTTCAACTTAGCCAATTTACAAACCAACATTATTCTGGTTTATTATTATTGTAAATGAAGAAGACAAACTCATTAACAAACACATTAACAAATTATATAAACAAACACATAGCATATGTATAATTTTATGTATGTGTTAGAAGCAAACTTAAATGCAATTTACTCAAAATAAGGGGAAAAAATTAAAAATCTGTAAATCTGGTGAACAGCTCAAATGAATTACCTTTCAAATAGTATACGTTTGGTCAAAATCGGGATAAAACGGTAGAACAAAACATCGGTAACAAGAAATCGCCTAGCCCATTAATATTATAGATGGTGGGTGCCTCATAACGACGTTCATACTCTTAATTGTTCGTCCAATTTTTTTTTTTTCTAACAATAATTATTGTCCAACAGCATTTTTGGAACAGATTAGCGACCCTATAATTCTGAAAGGGTATATTGAGTAGATCATTTTTGTAGAAAAAAACTTATGGTCCAGCACGTCTGAGTATTTTTTTACAGTGGGTCAAAGTTTTCATTTTTGGTAGAAGGGAGCATTATACATTATGAAAAAAATGCTGTAAGTTAATGTCTGAGAGAATTCTTATGGTCAGAGTTGTATTGTGGAATAATATGAGGATTATTTTTGTGGAAGATCTTAACCCTCTAACTGGTCTCTTTATGGGTCAATTTGACCCTTTTTTCGAGAAAATCAAAAAATATCCTTTAAAAAATGACAGTTAAGAATTAAAATATTCTACGAAAATGTTTGCCGAAAAATTTTAGTGGGGATCACCGAAGACACCATTGTTGTAAATAAAGCTCTAAATGCTTAATTAGTAAAATTATACACCAACATATACAAAACAGGTAAAAACGGCGTCAAGTTCGGCCGGGCCAAAGACTGAGTTCTCGCGTCTAGTCAGCTGTGCCTTACAAATCGGGTGTGATATTTATTAAACTTAATAATAAAAAATAAAAGAAAAAATTCAAGCATAATTGAGCTACTAAGCAGTACATATCGGGTGTGATTTTTACTAAAATTAATATAAAAAAAGAAAAATTAAAGCTTAAATAAGCATGGCGGATTCTGTTTGCAAATTAAGAGATTGGTTTTGTTTTATTTGTGGACATTTTGCGCACCATCAAAGCAGAAGAAAGATATTGCCTACAATTGAAGAACCATATTTTTTTTTCTTTGGATTACGATTTTTATCGGAAGCTTGGATACCAAAAACCGTATATACTACTTGCGAAAGTGGTCTTTTGACCTGGCGCTGCCATTTTCTGCGCCTATTACATGGATTGAACCTGAAGATCACAAATCAGATACATGCTATTTCTGCGTAAATTACAAATTTGGTAGAAGCCAAAGGCACTACGCGACAATGACATACGAAGCAACAAATAATGTCATTTTACCAGAAGTGCGCTGTGAAGGTGTTCCGGTGCCTCAACCGCCTACACATACATCTTCGGCCAATATGACTGTCGCCAATACAGAAATAACAGCGGCGATTGAAAACATATCAGATATAAGTTATTTGCCTCTTGATGGTTTAAACATATGTCCTAATTTGGTAGACCAAGCTTATTTTGAAGATCTTGTAAGAGATTTAGGACTAACAAAAGAGAAAGCTGAAATATTATGTTCCAGATTGAAAAACAGGAATTTGATAAAAGCCGATGTAAAAGTTACATTTCCAAGAAAAAGACACGCCGATCTGGAAAGTTATTTTAAAAAATCAGAAGAACTTGTATACTGTTGCAGTATTGAAGATGTTCTAAAAGATCTAAAGCTTCCACTGGAGTCTTCCGCTTGGCGACTATTTATAGATAGTTCAAAACACAGCTTAAAAGCAGTTTTACCGCACAATGGAAATCAGCATCCATCAATACCGGTTGCGTATTCCACAAAAAAGGAGGAAACATACGCAAATATTTGAAATCTCTTAAATAAAATTGAATACTATAAATATAAATGGGAAGTATGCACAGACTTCAAAATGATTGCAATATTGACTGGAATGCAAACAGGATACACAAAATAGTTATATGTGCTTTCTTTGTAAATGGGATTCACGTGCTACCAGCAGCCATTATCATATTAAATATTTCGAAGAACGTAAAGAAAATATTATTGGTGATTTAAGTGTAATCCATGAATTCCTTGTCCCAAAAGATAAGGTCATACTTCCACCGCTGCATATTAAGTTGGGCGTGGTGAAAAATTTTATTAAAAGCTTAAATACACAAGGAAATGCTTTCAAATGCATTCAAACAATTTTCCCCAGATTACCTGCAGCAAAATTAAAAGAAGGTAACATACGGTTTTAAGAAATAATTTATTTCATTCAATGTAAATTACCTTTTCTAGGAATGCTCGTTGGACCCGATATAAGAAAATTATTACAAAGATGAAGAATTTTATGGTCATCTGTCGGATATGCAAAAGACAGCATTTGACTTTATGCAGCTGGTTATATCAGAATTCCTTGGAAACTCAAAAACACAAAACTATGCAGAAAATATTGAAAGCATGCTAATCGGTTTTAACAATATTGGCGTTAAGATGTCACTAAAGCTGCATTTTCTGCACTCTCATCTCAATTTTTTTAAAGAAAACCTTGGAGCGGTTTCAGATGAACACGGTGAAAGGTTTCATCAGGATATAAAGGTATTGGAAGAAAGATTCAAAGGGAAATCCCAAAGTGTAATGCTTGCTGAATACATATGGGGCTTGTACAGAAACCTTGACCCATCGGAACATTCACGTCAAGCTAAATACAGGAAAGCGTATTAAGTTTAATCTTTAATCCATTGTCAAACTACTGCTATTTCCCAATTACCTTTTACTCGAAAATTTAAAGCAAAAAAATAAATATGTACATTAGACCGTATCGAAAAAAAAAAAGTTCTCCGTACACCAGCGAATATAAAGTATTGTTCCAAGGACATTTGAAAAAAAAAATTTTTTTATTTTTTGCCGAACGTAGGGGTCGCCTTTTTAGTTTTTTCGTTATATCTTCCATATTTACAGTCCGATCTTAAAGTTTGATATAGCGAATTTTTTGCCTCAGGGAGGCCAATAATTTTGTCCTAAGGTCCATTGACCTCAAGTGTACCGTTCTAGTACCTACCCCCCAAATCTCAATTCCTACCACCCAAATGTGACTCCCTAATGTTAGAAATTTATAGCTCGCGAAAAATCATAACACTATTGCTCAGAAAGTATTTCGATAATTACAGCACAACTATTTAAAAAATGCTTTTATAAATTCATTGTTGCAGACAGTTGGGGTCATCTTTTTAAATTTGTCATAGCTTCAGTATTTACATTCAGATATTAAAGTATGATATATCGATGGGGTTGTCTGTGGCAGACCAATTTTTTTTAATTCAAAAGTCAAATTGTACAACAAGAAATAAGCAACAAAAAGCAAAGTAAAATAATAGAAACTTTAGTGGATCATATCTCGACGTGATTCCAGTTGGCAATATTTTTGACGGCTGCCGAGTTTAGATAAAATGTGGCCCATGCGTTGCTTCTCGGTGACCGCCATGGCAGATTCATGTACTACATGAACAAAACGCTCGGTATTTTGAGAATGAGATGGATAAGCTGTGAAAATAAATAGGTTCAGCAAAGAAAACTATCAAATGAAGATGTAATCGAATTACCAGGTAAACCAGTATTAAAACAAAATTATAATTTTTTTATAGAAGTTGGCGTGTAATTTTGCCAATTAATCGTAAATAGCTTTATTTACAATAATGGTGTCTTTGGTGACCCCCACTGAAATTTTTCGACAAACATTTTCGTAGAATATTTTAATCCTTAAATGTCCTTTTTTAAAGGATATTTTTTGATTTTCTCGAAAAAAGGGTCAAATTGACCCATAAAGAGACCAGTTAGAGGGTTAAGATCTTCCACAAAAATAATCCTCATACAATTCCACAATACAACCCTGACCATAAGAATTCTCTCAGACATTAACTTACAGCATTTATTTCATAAAGTATAATGCTCCCTTCGACCAAAAAATGAAAATTTTGACCCACTGTAAAAAAATACTCAGACGTGCTGGACCATAAGTTTGTTCTACAAAAATGATCTACTCAACATACCCTCTCAGAATTATGGGGTCGCTATTCTATTCCGTTCAAAAAGTCTTAATTTGTTGGACAGTGTTATTAGATTCGGATTGTTATTTATATAAAAAAGATCAAAAATACATATTTCAACGAAAATTTACAAGAAATAGCATTTTCACAACATAATATGCAAGTTTATGCAATATAAAATGAAGTCATTTTATTGTAAATTTACTGATTCAGATAGATATTTAAGTAAAAAATTATAATTCTGTTAGTCTGTCTGTCGTGAGGCAACCCCATTCTCCCTTAACAAATTGACCTGAAACTTAGCCCATAGTCTTGTTGTGACTACAGACTAAGTTTGGGGTAGTCGCGCACAGTCACGCATAGTCACGCACAGTCACGGAGTGATCTAAATGACATTTCCCCTCATCCGGTCGATCTGAAACTTGGTCTATAACTTGCTGTGAAAAAAAGATTAACTTCGACATAGTCACGAACAGTCACGCATAGTCACGAGCAGTCACGGAGTCATTTAAAACCCATTTCACCTTACCCTATCGATCTTAAACTTGGTCGATAGACTTGTTGTGGCCAAAGATTAATTTCAAAATAGTCACGCAAAGCCACGCGGAGAGATTCAAAACTCATCTGCATAAGGAGAGAAAGAGTTTTATGAGTTAGATTATTTGATGTACTTTATATTGATCTTTTTTCTCTTTGGAAGCAGTAAGTCTACGTAAGGTATTTTTTATGGTTACACACGTCAGCACAAACTCATGATATTTCTTATAATATTTCAAGTTATGTCAGAAAATAATATTACGTTTCCAGTCATAATTTATGAACCCTTCGATCGATTTCTATAAGTTTTAATACCAAACTGCTCATTGCATAAGCAAACATTTTGAGCTAAGGCAGAGAGATTTATACACACAGATGGCAACCGCTGGATCGACGAGTATATTTTTTCATCTTTATGGTGCCCAGACCAAAATTTAGAGACACTATAAGTTTTTGTTACATTTTAGGGAGCATATAATATCATTCCCATATTATTAAAAATTAGTTTATAAATTTAAAGTATTTATTTGTAAGAAAGACACCAAATCTTTACTTTAATTTACTCATTTCTAATGTAGACAAAATAAGACATTAATTTTCATTACATAACGATTTTTTTTTTTTAACATTCAGACATTTACACATTAATTTAAATTAATTTTCTCAGACTAAATCCTTTGTCAAATTAAAAAAAAAAACAACAATAGTTAATACCATTAGAATCATGGCGTCAAATAAGATTTTGTTAAATACCACATTTTACAACAAATGCAAAAAGCAAAAAACATTGAAAGTTCAATGCTAAATCTAACACACTCTCATATTTACATACACACACACACACAAACACATCTCAGCTCGAACATACAACACATGCCTCTTGTGTGTTGGTACCTTAACTGTATTGTAGTTAATTTTTTCATTTCTTTTTAAGGATTTACTTTTCACTTACTATTATCCTTAAGGATTTGCTAGTCTCAATGTTTACGTTGTTTTTTCTTCTTTTTGTTGTTTTGGCAAAAAAGCATATGTTTCAGTCATTCAAAAACAAACCAAAAAAACATATGAATTTACAAAACCATGACTACTACAAAAAACACATACATATGTACAATAGACAGAGTTACACTGTTTTTATTTCTATATTCAATTTTTTTTCCTATTTGATTTCGGGGTTTATTGTAATATCTGCGAAGCGAAAATTTCTCTTTCAAGTTTTTTTTTTACGAAAAGAAAAATACATTTTATTTATTTTTATAAGAGTGTAACCCAGCAAAGTTTTGAAGTCATGGATATTTTGAAAATATATTACAAAAATTACTCTGTACAACAATTTAAAAAAAAATAAAATTCCGTAGGGTTTCTTGGCGGTTTTTATGTTCTCGTAATTGCTGAATCCGAATCTGGAATCAGTTTTTTATTTTACAGGTATTTTAATTGCGCCTTCGAATAGAAACAGACAGAATTGGAAGGAAATCCAGATATATAAGAGATATGTAAAAAACATGTTTTATTCAACTAAATCAAATAAAGTTGTAAGGGAGCCCGCTAAGGCGGATCCGGAGGGAATAGGTCCCAAATAAAAAAATATTAGTCTTATATTAACCCACTCCGCCCCTCCCAATTGATTAAGTTAATGGTAGGAGATAAGGACACATTCCTCCCCCTCCCCTTCCCCTCCTATAACACAAAAACCAGACGTGTTTGGAAAAACTTCAGATTCTGATTCAGCGGCTTCGAATGCATTAAAAACCGTCAGGTAACCCTATGGGATTTTCGGACTGTTGTACAGTGTTATCAAGGTCACTCTTTTGTTTTCATATCAATGATTTGGAACGCTTTATGGACGATTAAATTTTAAATTTTAAAATCCTTCTAAACGGTTTTGTTGCCATTTCTTGTTTTTTTCCACAAATTTTCTGCTTCTATCTCTTTAAAGGGTTAAAATATTGATTAACGAAATATAACTTCAGAAATATTGAAGTGTTTATCCAAGTACTTTTAAGACAAAAATGTTTGCTGGGTTGTATTTGTTACAATTTTATACAATATTTGTTTAGATTTGTTGCATTGAATTAATTCTTCTTTTTCTTTTTTCTTCTTTTTTTTATTACTGTTGTAAAAAATTTGTGTTATTCTTAAGCATCGACATCCTGTTGATTCAATGATGGGTATGTGGTATATTACAATTCTCATATATGCTCATACACATACACACACTCTCCCATCTACACATACATACTCCTTCTTATAAAAAGAAACTCCAAGTGTCAGTGTTTTTTTTAGATTTTCTTAACAAAAAACACACATTTCTATAGAAGTGCCTCGACAAGTTGTTCGTAACATTTTTTTTTGTATTATTTTTTTTTTTTTAATTTTTCTGTTACAAATTGTTGTTTGTATGTGTTGCGGATTATTTACCTTTTTTGAGAATATTTCTGTTTGGTTGTATTAGTTTTTTTTAAGAGAAATAAGTTGAAGAAATGAACAACTAAAAGGGCTAAAGGACCTTGATCTCTAGTTTACCAACAACTGCAGCTTTAACGAATTTTTTTGTATTAAAGTTTGTATGAAATAAGTACAATTTAACACAGGTAGTAAAATCATAAAGGGTTACCATTTGTTCCACCCTAAGACCCATGCTTAATCATAAACAAAATAGAAGCGAAACGAAAGGGGTACTGGAGCCTTTGGAATGTATTTAAATGTGCATTTTATAACCAGTTTCCTTCTTTTCACCCTTGTCCGATGTCAAGCTGGCCGCAGTAGGACATATTGTATCGGATTGTATTTGGATACCAGTATTTCTGTATAATATTTTGGGAAACCCCTATTTCGATATTGAGAAAAACTTTATTTAGTTACTAGGTGTAACCCGGTGTGTTTCGCTAACATTCCACCACCCCCGCATCGTAATGAAAAATGTCACACAAAGTTCCAAGGCTCTCGTTATTATTATAATAAGACATAATTGTATAAATTTTAATATTAAATGTTGAGTTTTAAAACATGACCTTTGAACTATGTGCGACAGCGGTTAACATTGTATCATTTGTCTCTGTCTCATTCTCCCTGTAATTTGAGAAATAACAAATTTACAACCAAATAAAACTTAGTGATGCAAGGCCACTTACGATGAGGATGTTTTGGAAGCTGCTATTAATGAATTGGCAGGAAGAAAGTTAAGTAATTGCTTACAAACCTGCTTACATGAGGCATGACTGTTGAAAAATTACCATTTAGAAGGACTAGTTTGACGATTTTAAGGGGTTTGCCGAACAAGCCTGATTCCTGATAAAACAAAACTCATACATATCACCTTTTGCTTTGTTCTGCTTTTAAAAAGCGATTATTTTACTGGGATGTAATGCCAGTTAACAATACCAGTAGAACTCCATGTCCCATATTATGATGCTATTTACTAATATTCTTTTTTATAAGCGTAAAATAAATGCTCGTAATTTTCGATTTTTATGATTTCTTAACAAAATTGTCATTTCACATTTCATTCACACTTCTTCTGTAACTGGTGTTTTTTGGTTACCTTTTATGACCACAGAAATGCCTGAGAATTAATTTTTATTTTAATTTATGACATCATTGTGTAACGTTTCGATATTTTGTGGTAGACAAGAATAGAAAAGGATACAAAGTTAAATCCTTTTTCTGGGTTCTTTGTGGTGTGGTATGTATTTATTTATTTTTTTTTTTTTTTTGGTTATTAAGGATTAACACTTCGACTTTATTGTAGTCTTCATACCTTTGGATATTTTGATATTAAAGAAACCCTAAGAAAAATATGCAGGAATTCAACCTTTTACCTTTATTGTTTTTTTTTATTTTATTTTTTATAAGTCTCTAAACGAAAACCAAACATATGATTTAAATAATTTTTGTACTTTAGAGAAATGTCACGTTATGTTGTTTAATATGTCCGTATATTATTGTTGCTGTTGCAGGAACTAGCTGTTGTTATATCAGGATATTGTATTTTTTTTTTCTTACTTCTTATATCCATCAAATAATGGGAAATATTTATGGCATCCTTTTTTCCTTTTGCTTGTGATTTTTGATTAAATTTGTTGTTTGTTTATTTTTTTGTTGTTGAAATTTATGTATTTTTTTTTTTTTGTTTCATGTATTTTATTGTTTTCTAATGATGTTTGTATTTCTCGAGAAACATAAATATTTTTGCAACAACATTTTTATGGTTGGGCGTGACCTAACATTAATCATATGCCTTTTATCATATTCTATGCATTGTTGTTCTGGCTGCCTGTTTTCCATTCGACAGATTTTAAATAAAGAGTGGCTTAAATTGTTTGTCATAAATTTGTTGGTAACAAAAAAACAAATTCTGGTTACGTAAATAATCTTTCGTTGTAAATAATAAATTTACTCTAATTGATTTTCATGTATTGTAGAATAGAGAAAGGGATTCTAGTCATTAATCTCAGATCGGAAATGTTGGAAATGTTTTGGGAGACTTTTGTTTTTTAGAAACAATTTTATTTTTAGAACATCATATATTATATAAATTTATGTAAAAAAATTTTTATTAAAAAATGAACCTTTACTGAAAAAAAATAGATTAAAAAAAAATTTTTTTTTTTGCTTTTGAGTTCGTTCATCACTTACAGAACATTTTCCGCAATGTGCCTTTAAACATTAAAATAAAAATATTTAAGAGATGTTGTTGTTAACTGTTTTATTCTACTTTGTTTTATTAGAACAATATTCTATCAGTACACTTTAACAAGACAAGATAATGAAGAATTTCGCTGTTAAGTAGAAGTGCTCATGTTGTTTCGTAACAATCAATTGTTATCACAACAAACAATTGTTGATTTGCAAGAAACTAATGTTTTGATAAATTGAATTTCTGTTAAATTTAAAAAAAAGAATACAAAAAATAACAACACCTTGCATTACAACCAATTACTAATATAATAAAAATGCAGTAAGGAAATTTAGCCAGTAGGAAATTGAAAGCTTCGTGTTGTCCCATTTCGAATAAATAATTTCTAAAATACAAGAAATAATGTCCGATAACTATTGACGTTCATAAAAGTGTTTTAAATATTTATTTAGGACAATTTAAAAAATATTTAAAAAAATTTTAAAATTCACTGGAAAATTTCGAAGACTAAAAATGGAGCCGTATATGGCCTTAAATGCATTTACAGTTGTTTCAAAAAGAAAATAATTTCTTCAGTAAGGAAACTTGTAAAGCAGTTTCTTTTGGCATTGTAACCATTATTTGTATGAAAAGAGCCATCATTTTGGAAACGTTGGCGGTTTTCCATCCATTTGGGGAAATCTTGTCGCTTTCTTTTTTTGTTGCTGGAGGGTGTATTTTCTCCAGTTGTGGATGGAGAGTTAGATGCTGGCCATCCTCGTTTTTTTAATTAACCAACCTTACAAAGATGTTCTTATATTTAATTTTGAAGAGACTGGTCGTCCTCATTTTTTATACTCTATACCACGATGTGGTCAAGGTATAATGACTTTATGTTGATGTTTGTAACTATCAAAAATGTTTGACCTAGATCCATCTTTTCTTGTACCGATCGACTCAGAATCACTTTCGGAGGTGCGTCCGTCCGTCTGTGTGTCCATGTAAATCTTGCATCAAACTACAGGTCGCAAATATGAAATATTTTTATGAAATTTAGTATATAAGCTTCTATTGGCCATATGATGAACGCTAAGTTTGGTGAAAATCGATTCGTGTTCAGACCTAGTTCCTATACAAATTTTGAATTTTTAATTTTTAATTTTTAATTTTTAATTTTTAATTTTTAATTTTTAATTTTTAATTTTTAAATTTTAATTTTTAATTTTAAATTTTTAATTTTTAATTTTTAATTTTTAATTTTTAATTTTTAATTTTTAATTTTTAATTTTTAATTTTTAATTTTTAATTTTTAATTTTTAATTTTTAATTTTTAATTTTTAATTTTTAATTTTTAATTTTTAATTTTTAATTTTTAATTTTTAATTTTTAATTTTTAATTTTTAATTTTTAATTTTTAATTTTTAATTTTTAATTTTTAATTTTTAATTTTTAATTTTTAATTTTTAATTTTTAATTTTTAATTTTTAATTTTTAATTTTTAATTTTTAATTTTTAATTTTTAATTTTTAATTTTTAATTTTTAATTTTTAATTTTTAATTTTTAATTTTTAATTTTTAATTTTTAATTTTTAATTTTTAATTTTTAATTTTTAATTTTTAATTTTTAATTTTTAATTTTTAATTTTTAATTTTTAATTTTTAATTTTTAATTTTTAATTTTTAATTTTTAATTTTTAATTTTTAATTTTTAATTTTTAATTTTTAATTTTTAATTTTTAATTTTTAATTTTTAATTTTTAATTTTTAATTTTTAATTTTTAATTTTTAATTTTTAATTTTTAATTTTTAATTTTTAATTTTTAATTTTTAATTTTTAATTTTTAATTTTTAATTTTTAATTTTTAATTTTTAATTTTTAATTTTTAATTTTTAATTTTTAATTTTTAATTTTTAATTTTTAATTTTTAATTTTTAATTTTTAATTTTTAATTTTTAATTTTTAATTTTTAATTTTTAATTTTTAATTTTTAATTTTTAATTTTTAATTTTTAATTTTTAATTTTTAATTTTTAATTTTTAATTTTTAATTTTTAATTTTTATTATTTAATTTTTAATTTTTAATTTTTAATTTTTAATTTTTAATTTTTAATTTTAAATTTTCAATTTTTAATTTTTAAATTTTAATTTTTAATTTTTAATTATTAATTTTTAATTTTTAATTTTTAATTTTTAATTTTTAATTTTTAATTTTTAATTTTTAATTTTTAATTTTTAATTTTTAATTTTTAATTTTTAATTTTTAATTTTTAATTTTTAATTTTTAATTTTTAACTTTTAATTTTTAATTTTTAATTTTTAATTTTTAATTTTTAATTTTTAATTTTTAATTTTTAATTTTTAATTTTTAATTTTTAATTTTTAATTTTTAATTTTTAATTTTTAATTTTTAATTTTTAATTTTTAATTTTTAATTTTTAATTTTTAATTTTTAATTTTTAATTTTTAATTTTTAATTTTTAATTTTTAATTTTTAATTTTTAATTTTTAATTTTTAATTTTTAATTTTTAATTTTTAATTTTTAATTTTTAATTTTTAATTTTTAATTTTTAATTTTTAATTTTTAATTTTTAATTTTTAATTTTTAATTTTTAATTTTTAAATGGCAATTTGTTTCTTAAATTTTTTTCATATTGGCGATTTTCTTTATTATATCGTGATAACGATAAAAAAAATATGTGATGGTACTTGCTCAGGCTACAGTGACACGTGCAGTACAAATATAAACAGAACTACAATAGGTACAGCAATAAGGATAATTACAACATATACATGTCTTAAGAAAAACAACAAATATACTGAAGATTTTTATTTTTTCAAAGGTTTTTTGAAAGTTTCATTTATATCTCATGATCCTTTGGACCGATTTTGAAGATTTGAAATAAAAAATCCTTTAGGATGTTAATAAACGATTTTATGTAGAAACTAATAGTCTAGCTTAGTTATTCAGGGCGTGATCATTATTTCCACAAGCAGATGGACAGACAGTCATCGCTAAATCAACTTCCCTTAATATAATGAAGAAGAAAATATTTGGTTTTGGAGTCGCCGGAATTAATTTCGATGCGCTACAAACGGAATGGCAGAATTACTAAAAATCCAATAATTTTCTTTAAAAAAAATCCAATTAAAAATTTTTCTATAAAAAATTCAAACAAGTGAACATTTTTAATAAGAACAGAAGAATCGCTATTCGAATTTTCCACATTGCACATAACATTTCTCTAGTTTTGGAGAGAGCCCAATGATCTTCGCAATACTTTCTTAATATATAGACACTAAGATCATTTACCAAATAATATATAAACAAATTTATAAAGTAATCCCATTGGCAACTATTGAGAACAACTTTGAATATTTTCTACGGGGTGCTTTCCATAATGGGGAACATGACAAGTTTAATATAAGTTAAAGAACAATTCGTATTTATATATTTATTTATTTATTATTTCCACAGAAATAAAAGTGATTTCCTTTTAAAACGTACTTTTTATGTCATGTTGTTTGTGTTAATGTTGTTTATATGTACGAATATGTATTTTATGTTGTAAGTACGACGCTTGACACATGCCGCTCTTTGTGGTAAAGTGTTAAAAACTCTGTTAACTCGAAAGAGAAAAAACCTTGAGCCATTGTGAACTTGTACCTCTGTGTTCCGTAAAACAGCCGACTGTCATGACAAAAAAATTTAAAAAAAAACAAAGAAAAAACAAAACTATCAGCCCAAAACAGACCAACAATAACACTTTTTCAAATTGCAAGTAAACTGAGTTACAAAAGCTACTTACTACAGATCCATATGGAAGTTCAATCTTTTTGTTGTTGCTGCTGCAATAAATTTAAGACCTTTATTGCATTAAAGCAGACTTAAAATCAAAACTTCTTGCGGTATTTTTGGTTAGTTGGTTTCATGCATCCAAACATTTGGACAACATAAAAAAAATACATAAACAACAACTTACTTTGCCACCTTTTAAATATTTACAAGTTATAAAGTTTTTGTTTGTTGGCTCGTCTGAAATGTATCCATAAAATGTGCACCCTTCAAAAGACATATTGAAAATGTCAAAAGTCAAAGTGTTTACATTAAAAATTAGGTACTTGTTGTGATGTAAGTTGCTTTTATGACACCCTACTTATGATAAGAGGTAATTTTTTACACTTCATCGTTACTTTTTATTCAACTTGAAATAGAAAAAGCTAAATTTTACACTTACATAAGATATCAATAGAAATTTTACTCATATCCTGAAAAATTAAGTTGGAAGTCTAATATAGGACAATAAATTTTATGAAGAAAATTTAGACCCTTTTTAAGTTTATAGTTCTTCTTTAAACAATATAGAGTATCATATCTGTCGCCCTTAACCCACTTTAGTATGTTTATTTGTTTTATACTTTTTACTTCTATTCAGTCTACTTCTATTTATTTGTTTAGTAGTTGTAGCATCATCAGCAAGTAGTTTCAATTCAGTTTATATTTGTGTTAAGTTGTTTTGTTTACTTTTTTGTTTACTACACCAGATCCTTTTTGTGTTTTTGTTCTATGAAAATATGTTAATATAATAAAGCATTTGGTGGCCTTGTTGTCTATTTTGTTTGGGGTGCTGGAATATATTAACGCCTCTTGCTTCAAATTGGTGCCTGGCAACTACTGTAGCATTAGTTATTAGTACTCCAGTGTTAATTACCTCCCAGGAAGCTAGTAGAAATTGAAATGGGGGACAGGGAACTTGAAATAAAAAAGTAGTAATAAAAATGATAAATATTGGTTATGAAATATTGGTTATGAAGTCGACAAAAGCCAGGTAAAAAGCATGTAAAAATTTTAATATAATTAAGAAAATTAAGACTTCAATAACTTTCGAATTTTCATTTTGTCATTGTATAAAGAGGTAGGTATATTCTCGCAAATATTGGCACAAAGAAAATGTCCAGGTTGAAAGTAACATACTTTTTTAAGGTAGGGTATCCTTTTTAGAAAAATGTGTGCACTCTATTGAAATAAACGTAATTTTAAAAACAGAAAACTTTTTTTAAACAAATGTGCTTTTTAAAAATAGCTTCTTTTACAGTAAAGGCAATTTATGAAGACGTGTAATTTGTAATATATGGTACTTTTTCATGAAAATTTACTTTGCTAAGAAAATGAAGGTTTTAATAAAATATACTTTTTTAATAAAATATTATTTTTTAATAGAAGCAATTTCTTAATAAAATATAAGCAAATATACTTAATAAACAAAAGGCACTTTTTAAGAAAAGCAACATATATAAAAACTACATTTTAAAAAAAAGTACTTTTTTAAGAAATTGTATTTTTCTTTTTTAAGGAAAGTCACTTTTTTAAGAAAAATGTACTTTTCTTTTTTCAGGAAAGGCACTATTTTAAGATATGGTAATTTTTAAAAATGGTACTTTTTAAAACAAGTTATCTTTTTAAAATTGGGTAATTTTTACAAATATTTATTTAATAAAAGTTAATTTTTAATAAAAGAAACTTTTCTCCAGTAAAAAGTACTTTTTTTTTAAAGGTACTTTTTAATGAGAGCTACTTCTTTTATATAAGGTACTTTCCGAATTAAAGGTACCTTTTAAATATAAGTTACTTTTTTAATAAAATGTACTATTTTATTAATAGATACTTTTTTAAATAAAAGTTACTTTTCAATATTTTTAAAGAACGTAACCTTGTAGCAAAAAGTACTTTAAATAACTTAGCTTTTTCAATTTAAGGTAATTTTTTAATGAAAGATACTCTTTTAAGACCACGAACTTTTTTTTTATAAAAAGTTACACTTTTTAATAAACGGTAATTTTTTAATAAAGCTACTTTTAAAACAAAAGGTACTTTTTAACCAAACTACTTTCTAAGTAGAAATTACTTTTTTACTATAAGGTACTTTTTTTTAAAGTAAAAACTGCCTGTTTAAGAAAAAGATACTTTTTTAAATAAAAGTTACTTTTCAATATTTTTAAAGAACGTAACCTTGTAGCAAAAAGTACTTTAAATAATTTAGCTTTTTCAATATAAGGTAATTTTTTAATAAAAGATACTCTTTTAAGACCACGAACTTGTTTTTATAAAAAGTTACACTTTTTAATAAACGGTAATTTTTTAATAAAGTTACTTTTAAAACAAAAGGTACTTTTTAACCAAACTACTTTCTTAGTAGAAATTACTTTTTTTACTATAAGGTACTTTTTTTAAGTAAAAAGTACCTGTTTAAGAAAAAGTTAATTTATAAGAAAAGGTAGTTTTTTAGAATAGGTACTTTTTAATAAAAGTAAATTTTTAAATAAAAGCTAATTTTTTAATAAAAGCTACTTATTTAATAAAAGCTACTTTTTTAATAAAAGGTATTTTTTTAATAGAAGGTGCTTTTTTAATAAAAGGTACTTTTTCAATAAAAGGTA